>CAUYPK010104556.1:0-10769 GCA_963574355.1 Loris lydekkerianus | reverse complement strand
CCTAGATACAGCCAATGTGGTACCATGCTACTGGCCCGACCCTGTCACTCACCTCTTCCCCCGCCTTCTTTCCCTGCCCCTTCTCCACAATAAAAAAATTAATAAAAAAAAAAAAAAAAAAAAAAAAAAAAAAAAAAAAATAAAGCTCCATTGTCATACTTTAAAGATCTTGAAAAAATAATGCTTCGTTTTATATGGAATCAGAAAAAAACTTGAATAGCCAAAGCATTACTCAGCAATAAAAATAAAGCAGGAGGAATCACACTACCAGACCTGAGACTGAACTATAAATCGATAGTGATCAAAACATCATGGTATTGGCACAAAAACAGAGAAGTAGATGTCTGAAACAGAATAGAGAACCAAGAGATGAATCCAGCTACTTACCGTCATTTGATCTTTGACAAGCCAATTAAAAACATTCAGTGGGGAAAAGATTCCCTATTTAACAAATGGTGCCGGGTGATCTGGCTGGTGATCTGTAAAAGACTGAAACTGGACCCACACGTTTCACCATTAACTAAGATAGATTCTCACTGGATAAAAGATTTAAACTTAACACATGAAACTATAAAAATACTTGAAGAAAGTGCAGGGAAGAAATTAAATCAGAAGGAAGAGCAAAGAGAGGGAAGGAGGGAGGGGAGTGGGGCTTTGGTGTGTGCCACACCTTTTGAGAGCAAGACACGATTGTAAGAGGGACTTTACCTAAAAAATGCAATCAGTGTAACCTGGTTTATTGTACCCTCAATGAATCCCCAACAATAAAAAATAAAGAAATGAAAAAAAAAAAAAAAAAAAGAAAGTGCAGGGAAAACTCCTGAAGGAATTGGCCTGGGTGAATATTTTATGAGAAGGACTGCCCAGGCAATTGAAGCAGTATCAAAAATACATTACTGGGACCTGAGCAAACTAAAAAGCTTCTGCACAGCCAAGAACATAGTAAGTAAAGCAAGCAGACAGCCCTCAGAAATCGGAGAAAATATTTGCAGGTTATAACTCTGATAAAGGTTTAATAACCAGAATCCAAAAAGAACTCAAATGCAAGAAAAGAACAAGTGATCCCATCTTAGAGTGGGTAAAGGACTTGAAGAGAAACTTCTCTAATGAAGACAGATGCACGATTGACAGATACATTAAAAAAAAGCTCATCATCCTTAATCATCAGAGAAATGCAAGTCAAAATTACTTTGAGATATTACCCAACTCCAGTAAGAGTAGCCCACATAACAAATCCTCAAACCAGAGATGTTGGCGTGGATGCGGAGAAAAGGGCACACTTCCACGCTGCTGGTGGGAATGCACACTAATACGTTCCTTTTGGAAGAATGTTTGGAGAATACTTAGAGATGTAAAAATAGACTTGCCATTTGATCCTATAATTCCTTCACTAGGTATATACCCAGAAGACCAGAAATCACAATATAACAAAGACATCTGTACCAGAATGTTTATTGCAGCCTAATTCATAATTGCTAAGTCATGGAAGAAGCCCAAGTGCCCATTGACCCACGAGTGGACTAGCAAATTGTGGTACATGTATACCCTGGAATTATGCAGCCTTAAAGAAAGATGGAGACTTTACCTCTTTCATGTTTACATGGATGGAGCTGGAACATATTCTTCTTAGCAAAGTATCTCAAGAATGGAAGAAAAAGTATCCAATGTACTCAGCCCTACTATGAAGCTAATGTATAGCCCTACTATGAAGCTAATTTATAGCTTTCATATGAAGGCTATAACCCAACTATAGCACAAGAATATGGTGAAAGGGCCAAGGGAGGGGAAGGGAGAGGGGAGGTTAGGGTAGAGAGAGGGTAATTGGAGGGGCACACCTACAGTACATCTTCGAATGGGTACAGGCGAAACCTACTAAATGCAGAATAAAAATGTCTACATACCATAACTAAGAAAATGCCATGAAGGCTACGTTGAACAGTTTGATGAGAATATTTCAGAATATTTGTACATGAAACCAGCACATTGTAACCCTTGATTGCACTAATGTACACAGCTATGATTTAACAATAAAAAATAAATAAATAAAAAGAAAACATTAATCTAAGTGAAGTAAACCAGACACAAAAGACAAATATTATATGATTCTACTCATTCATGTATGGGGTGCACACAATAAGCAAATTCACAGAGACAGAAAGTAGGATATATGATACCAGGCCTTGGGATGGGAGGAGGGATATTATCGTTTAATGTCTAAATAACTTCTGTTTGAGATAATGAAAACGTTGTGGAAATGGATAGTAGATAGTTGCATAATATAAATGTACTTAATGTCCTTATACACTTAAAAATGGCTAAAATGTTAAACTTTAGGCTACACATAATTTATAACTAATAAAATTTTTTAATTAAAATATTATACTATTATTTTATGTGAATTATACCACATAAAGTTCATTGCAAGGAAGGACTGAAAATTTGATAGACCAGGCATAGTGGCTCATGCCTACCTATAACTGTGGCACTCTGGGAGGCTGAGGTGGGAGGGTTGCTTGAGGCCAGGATTTCAAGACCAGGTTGGACACCATAGCAAGACACCTATCTTAAAAGGTTTTTAGTTATTAATAACTGGGTAATGGTATATGACTATAGCCCCAGTGTAGTAGTACATAACTATACCCCCAGCTACTCAGGAGGCTCAGGCAGGAGAATCACTTGAGCTCACAAGTTCACATCTTGCAGGGGCTACAATCAGGCCACTGTATTCCAGTCTGGCCTAGCAAGACCCCGTCTCTAAAATAAAATAAAGGGGAGCACCTGTGGCTCAGTGAGTAGGGCACCGGCCCCATATACCGAGGGCGGTGGGTTCAAACCCAGCCCTGGCCAAACTGCAACAAAAAAATAGCCGGGTGTTGTGCCAGGCACCTGTAGTCCCAGCTACTCAGGAGGCTGAGGCAAGAGAATCGCTTAAGCCCAGGAGCTGGAGGTTGCTGTGAGCTGTGTGATGCCACGGCACTCTACCAAAGGGCCATAAAGTGAGACTCTGTCTCTATTAAAAAATAAATAAATAAATAAAATAAAATAAAATTTGATAAATACTCAGTATTTAAAGTTCTAACAAAAAAAAGCACTTTAAATACATT
Source organism: Loris lydekkerianus (assembly GCA_963574355.1). Classification (NCBI taxonomy): domain Eukaryota; kingdom Metazoa; phylum Chordata; class Mammalia; order Primates; family Lorisidae; genus Loris; species Loris lydekkerianus. The sequence continues at coordinate 7,665 of CAUYPK010104556.1, read as the reverse complement.
GCCAATGTATGTTGATATGTTTTTGAAGAACATGTTAGCAATGTATCACAACTCACAAAAGTATGTATTGCCTTCTGTTCATTTGTTCTAATTTTATGAATCTGCCCTAATTGGAGAAAGCAGGTAAAAATATTTAAGTACAAAAATGTTCAGCAAAATATTGTTTACAATATTATAATAGGATCCAAAAACAGTATAGGATAAACAAAATGATCACATATTCACAACTTAAAAGGTATGCCTTATAAATATCTTAGACAAAGTACTGCCATTAAAAATATATAATATATATTATAGAGAACTGAGAAAACTATACAATTATATGATGTGATTTTAATTCTTGTTTTTTTTCTTTGTTTGTTTATTTGTTTTTTGAGACAGAGCCTCAAGCTGTCACCCTGGGTAGAGTGCCGTGGCATCACAGCTCACAGCAACCTCCAGCTCCTGGACTCAAACAATTCTCTTGCCTCCGCCTCCCAAGTAGCTGGGACTACAGGCGCCCACCACAACATCTGGCTATGTTTTGGTTGCAGCCGTCATTGTTGTTTGGCAGGTCCTGGCTGCATTCAAACCTGCCAGCTCAGGTGTATGTGGCTGGTGCCCTAGCCGCTTGAGCCACAGGCACCGAGCCTTAATTCTTGTTTTTGATACACAGAACAAAGCCAAGGAATAAATATATCTATTTTAATAGTGATTATCCCCCAGGCTAAGTTAAGGGACCTTCCCAGATGCTCTCAAGATAATATGGGGGTCAGAGATAGCCTCATTGGGGGAAATGGCATTTCAATGCAGAAAGAAAATAAAAGGCGGCTCGTACCAGAAGACTTGTCTGCTTTTCTACTTATTGTTTTCCTCAAATTAAAACTGTTTTACAATTAAACTTCGATTTTAAAAACTGAAAAAAATAGAATCTGTATATTTTGATATTTTCAGGGGTCCTGGAACCATTGTCAGGTGGATACCTGGGATGACTGTACTTGGAAACGATTAAGAATGTCTGTTTTACATGTGAAATTTACTAGGTGTAGAATATAAATGTTTTAACACAATAACTAAGAAAATGCCGTGAAGGCCATGTTGACTAGCTTGATGAAAGCATTTCAAATTGTATGTAAAACCAGCACATTGTACCCCGTGACTGCATTAATGTACACAGCTATGATTTAATAAAAATAAAAAAGAATGTCTACTTTTAAATGTCAGCAGGGGGCACCCCATTCAATTCATTCACCCCAGCTAGCTTAAGGATTAAAATAAACATGTTTGAGCAAAGATTCCACTGGTTTATTTTTAATAAGCATAGCGTAAATCTTCTCAAAGTATTAAATGCATTATCTCCAAATCCTATTTTGTAGTATCAGATTTTATTTTAGAGAGTAACATTAGAAGACACATAATAAAAACCAAAAAAAAAAGCATTTTGTGAGCCATTATTTCCCTCATATTTTGCCAGCACCGAAGAATTACTATCACTCCACTACCACAATTCACAAAATCCTTTCACCTCCATTTTTTCACATGCTTCTCCTAACAATCATACGAGATGAGCAAGCCTGATAATAAGTACAACTTCCACATCTCCAACCTATATTAAGCATGCACTAAGAACAAGGCACTGTTCAAAGTTGAATCATTAACAAAAATGTATGTAGTTACACCACCCTCATTTTACAGATGAGGCAACTGAGGCTCAGAAACAGTTAAACCAATTTGCTAAGGGATCAGATCTGCAATCACACCCAGCTCTGCTGAATTCTAAACCTATGCCTTTTCCTTATCCCACACAGACTGCCCAGGAAGCCGACTCAGAAAAAGCGGCCAGGTGCAGTGGCTCATGCCTGTAATCCCAATATTTTAGAGGCTGAGGTGGAAAGATCACTCAAGGTTAGGAGTTTGAGATCAGCAAAGGCAATCGAACAAGACCATGTTTCCACAAAAAAACAAAGGAAAAATAGGCTGGGCATGGTAGCACACAACTGTAGTCCTTGCTACTCCAGAAGCTAAAGTGGGAGGATCACATAAGCCCAGGAGTTCCAGACAGCATTGGGCTTTGATTGTACCACCATACTCTAGTCTGAACAACAGAGCTAGATCGTATCTCTGAAAAAAACCAATAAATATTAAAAAGAAAAAGAAAAAAAGAGATCATTTGGCCAAGCCTCATTGGCAACCACACCCCGGAGCATTCCAACACTTTATCTAGTATGCTTTTCACTCTGGCATGTTACTTCCATAAAAAGTACACTTCCTTCTACCAGGAGTTTATAAATCATAATCTCATTAGACCAGTGGTTCTCAACCTTCCTAATGCCATAGCCCTTTGATACGTTCCTGTGGCTCGCAACCCTCAGGTTGAGAACTACTGCATTAGACTACAAATAACAGTCTATGCTATTGTTAAGTTATGTGCTACATGAGGTAAAGATACAAATGACAAAGAGAAAACTCCTAGGAAATACAACTAAATTAAAATATGGAGATGAGATATTAGATTATTGTCTAATAAAATGTTAGACATATTTTGATAAGTACAACTTCCACATCTCCAACATATATTACACATGCACTAAGAACAAGGCACTGTTCAAAGTTGAATCATTAACAAAAATGTATGTAGTTACACCACCCCCATTTTACAATATTTTGTCTAACATTTTATTAGATAACACTCAAAAAATTAACAGTTAATAAAGTTTCCCAAAGTAACTTCAATAATCCCAGAACTGTGTTTATAACTTTAGGATAATGGCTACTTTTAAATCCTCTTTTTAAATTTACAGTTGAGATGCCTATAGAAATTGCCTATGAGTCAGAGTCATTAATACTTCAGAATAATTTCTGATCATTATTTAGGATTGTGCTTTTCATAAATATGTTGTAATTACTTAATACAATCATAAAGAATAACTTTTAAAGTATAAATGTTACTTACATATCCCAGTTTGGAGCTATTCGCAAATGCTGGATTAGCAATTGGAACTAGAAAAAAAAAATTAAAATGTACATTTAATCCACAAAATACAAAAAGCAATGGCTAAGAAATCAGACCTTTATACAACTGAAATGTAAATTGTGCAGGGAGATTCTTTACAAACATAAAATCATTAGAATACAAATAAAAAAATAAAAACTAAGGACAGTACTTTTAGTTTTTCCTACCACTTTATATTCCCTAAATCTGTGGTTCTGGGTCCAGACCATACCAGGCCTCAGCCTATTAGAAAGGAGACTGCACAGCAGCAGGTAAGCAGTGGGCAGGCGAAGCCTCATCTTTATCTACAGCCATTCCCCATCACCAGCATCCCTGCCTGTGTTCTGCCTCTGGTCACATGGGTGGTGGCATTAGATTCTCACAGGCATGTGAACACCACTGGAAGCTGAGCATGTGAGGGATCTAGGTTGCACACTTCCTATGAGAACCTAATGCCTGATGATCTGAGGTGGAGCTGAGGTGGTGATGCTAGCACTGGAGAGCAGCTGCAGATAGAGGATGGGACTGTCCAATTGCAGGAAAATAAGCTCAGGGTTCCCACTGATGTACTTTATGGTGAGTTGTATAATTATTTCATTATACATTACAATATAATAATAGAAATAAACTGCACAATGAATGTAAGCATATGAATCATCCTGAAACCACACCCCTCAACCCTGATCCATGGAAAAATTATCCTCTGCGAAACTGGTCCCTGGTGTCAAAAAGGTTGGGGACGGCTGCCCTACATATCTACCTCTACCCAAAAGATAACAAAACTACCAAAAAAGTAACCTTGTTACTATCTTGGAAGGAAATTAAGTTAATTTTATTTAAGCCAATCCCCACATCAAGGTTCACTAAAAAAAAAAAAAAAAAAACACTTCTGCCTACAAACACATGAAAAAATGCTCATCATCCTTAATCATCAGAGATGACCACTTTGAGATATCATTTAACTCCAGTAAGATTAGCCCACATCACAAAACCCCAAAACCAGAGATGTTGGCATGGATGTGGAGAGAAAGGAACGCTTCTACACTGCTGTGAATGCAAGCTAATATGACCTTTTTGGAAAGAAGTTTGGAGAACACGTAAGGAACTAAAAGTAGACCTACCGTTAGATCCTGCAATTCCTCTACTAGGTATATATCCACATGATCAAAAATTATTTTACAACAAAGACATTTGCACCAGAAGTTTTACTGCAGCCCAATTCATAATAGCCAAGACATGAAACAGCCCAAGTGCCCATTGACCCATGAATGGATTAACAAACAAGTTGTGGTATATGTACACCATGGAATACTATGCAGCCATAAAAAAAAAGATGGAGACTTCACATCTTTTAGATTATTGTCTAATAAAATCTTATGTTTACCTGGATGGAGCTGGAACATATTCTTCTTAGTAAAGTATCTCAAAAATGGGGGGAAAAAGTATCCAATGTACTCAATACTACTATGAAATCAATATATAATCACCTACACATTCATATGAATGGCAAAACATACCTATAGTCCATAAAGTAGAAGGGAAGACTAGAGAGAGGAAAGGGGAATGGGAGGAGGGAGAGTATTTGGGAGGACCTCACCTAACGTGCATGATGCAATGGTACATTTTAAAACTATAAAGAAATGAGTATAACTGTGGTGGATTTGTTACTTAGTTCAATGTAAACATTTCACATCGTATATCAAAGCAGTACCCTGAACCTCATAAATGCATCAATGTACAAAGTTGTGATTTAATAAAAATTAAGAAAAAAAACTTCTGAACGAAAACTCCAAGTCATTCCTTTCTGATGATGACTGCAAAAGCTCTGCCACATTCTTCCAATAAACCAAGACACTCCAAGAAGTAATATTTCCAGAAAGAGATAAAAAAAATATATATCTTACAGACTTAATGTCTCACTTCAATGTCACATCAGAAACCTTACAGCTTACCAGGCCCTATTTCACACGGGCAGTTTACCTCAACCACTAATGAGAACGTATCTTATGATTTCAGATACAAAAAAGATTTTATAATTATTACAAGTTAACAACATGCAAGCTGAACATTACCAAAAAAATATTCAAAGCCACCATCTACTCAACTGCTTTTAGACCTAAGAATTAGACACAGGATAATTATCATGAACCTATAATCTTGAGAAATAACTTTTTTCATTATAATTAAGTCAAATTAATATTTTAGCACTTTTTTTAACCTCTACAGAAACACAAAAGTTAAGCACATCGCAGAGACCTACCAGGGGGGAATGAAGGAGCTTGGTGGCCACCTCCTGGTGACCAGCCACCACACATAAATAGCAAAGGAGATTCAGCTTGGTTCGGGAGGCTCCAGTACTCTTCTCGGTGGAGTCGATCTGAGAGCACACTTGTTGCAAAAAGTCATTCCAATCTTGGTCTTTCAGAAATAACAACTTATCCACTACACAGGAAATAAAATAATCAAAGTGCGTATGATGCAAAAAAGACTTGCTGGAAACATTTAGTGAGAAATGGACACAGGATTTCAATAGTTAAGGTGAAGACAAAGAAGACTGCACTGTCACAAGCAGAAGTTCTCAAAAATGACACTACTTTTCTCTTTCTATATTCCCCATCTCTGTTTCTACCCATGAAGGCTTTCTAACTACTTCAATGGAAAACTATGCTCCAAAAAAGAAAACAGATGCTTAAGGGAGAATCGTTCAATAACAACAAAATATAAAGTTGAATAAAACTGTGAGGAAAACAAGATTGTCTTTGCATTAATAAAATCAACCCAGCCCTAAAATATGGAAAAGTCACAAATTTCTATAGTTGTTAAAAAATCTCAGTGAAATTACTTTTAAAAATAATCAGGTTAACATCAAAGTCAAAATCACCTGGAATGTCTACCTCCAAATCCCTACACAAAAGGCAAAGATTAGGAAGTGAGATGCCATCTAAAATTAACACGTTTAGCTGATCTTTATATTTAAATAAATTATAAATATAATTTCCTAAACAGCTCAAAAACAGGAAAAAAATACTATTTCCAGATAATTTTCTAGGTGTTCTTAAATAATGGTTCTCTCTGACACTGAAATCACCATTAATAACATTTTGCATCACTCTCATCTTTCAAAAACATCCTTCTATGTGGTTTCTTCATTATTTTATCAGTAATTAAATTGAAAAATGTAAACCATTAGTTGATTTATTTAAATTTGAATAAATTTGGAGTTTACTTCAAATCACAGATTCTACTCTAGCCATGATGAAGAATTTTCTCCAAATCTTGTGTAATGGCTTAATATATAAATTATCAAATAAAATGAATCAATTTAAAGTATGTATAACTTTCTGATGTTCAGCCTAAGCCTCTCATTAGGTTGAACAAAAACATAACAATCATACTTTCAATATCTCCATTTCCACACCATCCCTATAGATGTGAACTATCTAGCCCAGTTCTCTATTGCCTTGGTCCCTTGGGTAGAATCCAAAATCTTCACTGTGGTCTCCAACTGTTCACCCACAGTAGCACCATAAACAGTGGAAATTACAATGGTCTACAAGGGGAAGGCTAGGAGGGGACCCCTCTCTACCCTCTACAGAAAACATGTCCAGCTCTACAAAACCATCCCCACCCACCAGAGCACAAGGCAGACACAATTATAGATTGCTTATAATCTGCATATCGCTATCCTAAGGATATAGCAATTAGCAAGAAAACAGGAAATCATGCGTAACAAATATTTCATTTGCAAATAAATTTCCTATTTGTATCTGTATACAATAAGTCTGCATGTCTGATAACCCATTTATGATCCTACCTGAATGTGCTGGTAGATGCAGTAATTTTGGATCAAATTTATTTGGCAGTTGTTTCGTTATCTATGGTTAGGAAAATAAAAAAAGATTGAGGTGGCTTTTGAGACAGATACCGGTCTCCTGCTTTTGTCACCTATATCAGATTATAAATCAATGACGACAAAAAAGAATGCTATAAAATTTGTTACCAAAAAGAATTATTTGATAATATCCTTTTAGATTAAAACATAAATTATTTTTAAGTATTTTGATTGATACTTGCAATAAAACTAACTTTTATTATTACTTTTTATAGAAAAAAATTCACCCCATCTTGGCTAACACTTCAGCTAATTTACCTATAGGTTAGAAATTTAGTCATTCAACAAATATTTATGGTGTGCTTGCCAGGATGAGGTGCTGTGCTAAGAGCTAAGAGGAATACAGAGACACACATGTATAAAAGACGTAATCCTATTCTTAGAGAGCTGATACTCTATTAGGAAAGATAAGACAAACAGCTGTTAAACCAAAAAAAAAAAAAAATTAATAATTCAAAATGGAAAGGACATAATTACAGACAATACCTTTCATAGGAAGAAATTTCTTTAAAATAATAACGACTACAACAAGCACTTTAGGTTGATGAGATTACAACAGTGTTTGTGTAGGAGGCGGAAGATGAAAGTAACCTTCAATTATCATTTCTTTCTCCAACTTCACAAACTCCATATGTAACATTTAAAAACTTTTACTAGTGGGGGAGTGGATTAAAAATGGCGGCTGAGTAACAGCTTCCCTGTAACTGGGCTTGGCGAATCTGGGGAGACAAGACTCCAGACATCTCTGGCCAGTGGGATCTGCCTATGATCATCCCTTTGAGGATACAGGGAGCCAGCAAGG
>CAUYPK010104552.1:0-19889 GCA_963574355.1 Loris lydekkerianus | reverse complement strand
CAATATCAGGTTCTGAAATAGCATCAATTTTACAAAATCTCTCTAAAAAGAAAAGCCTGGGACCACATGGCTTCATGTCAGAAATCTACCAAACCTTTAAAGAGGAAATAGTACCTATAGTTCTCAACCTGTACCAAAACGTAGAAAAAGAAGGAAGACTACCCAACACGTTCTATGAAGCAAACATCACCCTGATCCCCAAACCAGGAAAAGACCCAACAAGAAAAAAATTATACACTGATATCACTAATGAATATAGATGCAAAAATATTCAACAAGATCCTAACAAACAGAATTCAGCAACACATCAAACAAATTATACATCATGACCAAGTCAGTTTTATCCCAGGTTCTCAGGCTGGTTCAATATACGTAAATCTATAAATATAATTCAGCACATAAAGAAATTGAAAAACAAAGACCATATGATTCTCTCAATTGATGCAGAAAAAGCTTTTGATAATATCCAGCATCCCTTCACGATCAGAACTCTTAAGAAAATTAGTATAGAAGGGTCATTTCTTTTTTATTTTTTTAAATCATAGCTGTGTACATTAGTGCAATCGCCTGTACCCATTCTAAGATGCACCATAGAAGGGGCATTTCTTTTTAGTTTGATCAAGTCCTTTGTGTTTACATGAATGGAGCTGGAACATATTCTTCTTAGTAAAGTATCCCAAGAATGTAAGAAAAAGTATCCAATGTACTCACCCCTACTATGAAACTAATTTAGGGTTTTCACATGAATGCTATAACCCATTTGCAACCTAGGAATAGGGGGAAGGGGGAAAGGGAGGGGAGGGAGGGGGGAGGTGGGTGGAAGGAGGGGTATTGGTGAGAATACACTTGTGGTGAATCTTACAATGGTATACGTGAAACTTAGTAAATGTAGAATGTAAATGTCTCAACACAATAACTGTGAAATTACCAGGAAGGCTATGTTAACCAGTGTGATATAAATGTGTCAACCGGTCTGTGAAACTAGTGTATGATGCCCCATGATCATACCAATGTACATAGCTATGATTTAATAAAAAAAAAAAAAACAAAACAAAAAAAAAAACTTGGTGGCTTAAAACAACACAAATTGATCTTAAGTCCTACAGATCAGTAGTCTGAAATGGGTCACACTGGAATAAAAATCAAGAAATTGGCAGGTCTATGCTCCTCCTGGAGGCTTTAAGAGGAAATCTGTTTTCTTGACTTTTCCAGCTTCCAGAAACTAGCTCATGACCCCTTCTGTCCTCAAAGTCAGTAATTGATTCACTCCAACATCTGCTTCCATCCTCACATGTTCTCAATGAAATGGGGGTGCTTGTGAGGGAGTGCAATTTATGCAGCAGAGAAAGACAATGAAAGACAGATGATTAGCCATCAATTTAAAGCAAAAGTCTGAAAATGTAGAGGGCCTACAAGACCCTCTACCCTGAAGCTGGAGAGTGGAAAAGATAAAGATTGATCCTAGTATTCAATCATAAGAGTAGCAAAGCTCCAGAGAAAGTTGAATTACTAGCCCCAGCAAGATTGTCATGCAATGGTCATGACCTTGGTCATGGAGTGTGACCCTGAGGCTTTGGATGAGATGTCTGGGTTAGTGCCCTCAAAAATCTTGAACTCTGATAACCTTGAATTATCTGGGACTGCAGATGTAGGCATCTGTTCAGTATCAAAGCCTAGCACTTTGTCCTTTACAACCTATCTCCCCTTCCTCTCCTGGCCATCAGACATTGGAGTCTTGGTAAGACACAAAGATACCTGCACATCAGAGGATGTGAGGTATTCACAGAAATAGAAGAGCTTACTACATTGATGAAATTTGGGGAGATGCCAAGTTGTCAAAGACATGGTGGAACTTTCCCTTCATTATAAAGGATAAATTATTACATTTTACATTTCCTACTACTAATAAGAAAGCACCATCCCTGGCAGGCCTGCTCTAATTCTGTAGGCAGAATATATTTTACATTTAGCAATATGATTTTGATTCCCATACTGGGTGACATAAAAAACTGCCAGTTTTGAGTGGGGTCCAGGGGCAGGAAAGGGCTTTGCAGCAGGTCTGTGCTGTGGTGCAAGCAGCTTAAGTCATAGGATCTGGCAAATCCTATGGAATTAGAAATATTTATGGTGGAAAAAGAAGCTGTGCAGAGTTTATGACAAATCTCAGTGGGAAAATCATAACATAGACAGCTAGAGTTCTGGCTCAAGGCCATGCCATATGCAGCAGAGAATTATACATAATTCAAAAACCAGCTCTTGCTGTGAAATAGGACTCTAGTAGAAATGGCACATCTAGCCACAGGATGTCAAGTGAAAATGTTGCTAAAATGGCTCATTGTGAGGCAGATTTCATCAAACCTACAAGTTCATAGTATAATATTAAGCATATGCAAAACCAACCCTATGTAAGTTAATATTGATATCTGGGACTCAGTAGGAATAGGGGTGGCAAGCACAAGTAAGCCACATGACAGGCAGTCCATTATAATCCCAAGTGATACGCCTGTTTTGTTAAGACTTCTGTCAGCTCACACCTATGACCACATTGGGGAAGGATTCATAGGTTTAGTTGGGGGAGGAAGAAAGTTGTCAAGTTTGGTTCTCAAATGGTAGTTTGGTAAACTGCTGCAGGCAGCCTCACTCAGAGTTGGCTCTGAAAGATAATGATGAGAGAAAATCCTTTCACTGGGCAAAGCTTTGGGAGATTTACTGAGTTATCCAATTGATATTTACTGTTTAATCTATTTCTATTTATTCTATTTATTTATTGTTGTTTTCTTACTTTGGATTTAATTGCTCATCTTTTCCTACTTTCTTAGGATAGAATTTTACATCATTGATTTAAGAACTTCCTTTTTTTCTCTAATATAAGCATTTTAATACTATACATGTCCTTTTAAGTACTGCATTAGATGCATCCTACAAATTTTGATATGTTTTTCTTTTTATTGAGTTCAAAATCCCTTTACTTATTCATCATTTTTATTGAATATAAACTTTTATTAAACTGTAACATACATAAAAAGAGTATACAAATTTCAAGTGGAAAGCACTATTGATTTTTTTTTTTTAATTTTAGTTTAATACAAGGGTGCATATGCTTAGGTTACATTTTTTTTTTTTAAGGTTAAAGTCTGAGTTGTAGTTTGTTCTCTTTTGATTTATTTTTGGAAGCATGACACACATAGAATTATGTTATTTATATTCCAAGCATTTTGGGGTTTTTCACATATTTTTCTGTTACTGATTTCTAGGTTATAAATAGATAACATACCTTGCATTATTTCATTTCTATTCAATTGATTGATACTTTATGGCTTGTAATAGGTCTACCTTGACAAATGTTTTATGTATATTTTTCTGTTGATGGAATGTTCAATAAATATTAATTTGATGTGGTTTTAGAGTTGTTCAAGCCATCTCAACTGATTTTTGTCTTCTTGCTCTATCAGTTAGGTGAAAGGAGTATTGAAATGTTTAATTATAATTGTGAATTTGTCTATATCTTCTTTAAATTCTTAGATTTTGCTTAATTTATTTTGAGAATTGTTACATCATCTTGATAAATTTATCCTTTTGTAATTATAAAATATCCCTCTTATATCTGGTCTTATTCCTTATTCTGAAGTTTACTCTGATACTAATATAGCCACTTCAGCTTTCTTTTGATTAGTGTTAATATGGAATATTTTTTTTTTATCCTTTCACTTTGAATTTGTATATTCCTTTATGTGACTTATGTTATAAGACAGCATATACATGAGTTCTTTTTAAAAAATCCATTCTGACAGTTTTTGCCTTCTAGCTAAAGTTTCAAACTATTAAATTTAGTTTAATTATTGATATGGCTTAGTATAAGTCTGTCTTGTTATTTGTCTGCCGTATTCTCAACTGCTCTTTATTTCTTACCTTCTTTCCTGACTTATTTTAGGTTAGCTGAAATTTTTCGTTAATTATTTCATTTCATCTCTTACTCTTGGCTTATTAGTTATAACTCCTTGAGTTTTATTGATGTTGTTGTTTTTCATTTTATATTGTTGCCATTGTTTTATATTTAGCATGGGGTGTTATAGGGTTTAAAATATGCCATTGTAACTTATCATTTTCTATCCAGCTACTTCACATATTATGTCAGAAACTCACCACAATAAACTTTTGCCCCCATCATTTATGTTATAAATTATACATTTTATTTCTACATACACTGTAAATTACAAAATTCATTACTATTTTTGCTCTATACAGCCATTATTTTTTAAACATTAAAAGTAGGGGGAAAGAGTCTCTTACACTTATTGGTACTCACATATTTACCATTTTTTCATTCTTTATTCATTTATGTAGATCTAAATTTCTTTATGGTGTCTATTTCTTCTGCCTAAAGAAGTATCCTTAATGTTTTAGGTACTACAGATACGATCATGATGGGTTATTTCAGATCCATCTTAAACAAACAGATATATTCTGGAGAAAATATCTTCAAATTTGAGAGTATATCACACTTAAGGAGTGAAAGTTTAATACTTATAGGAGGCAGTCTCTCTCTATATATAAATTATTTGGAATTCTTCTGTATGGATTTATTTATTCAACCCAATTTACTTATTAAATCATTAATTTCCATCCATATAGACTTGTGGATATTTAATTTATACTTTGAGTTATAATCTAAGACTACATTTTTATGTTTTTGCTCAAATCATTCCTTTGACTTTTTGGAATCATTTCAAGTTGGTTCTTGTGTCTCTTTATCATACACCTGTAACTTTATTTTTAAAATAATTATAGCAGAAGAATATGGGGAAAGGGCCAAAGAAGGGGAAGGGAGGGGGAAAGTCAGGGAGGAGGGAGGGTAATGGGTGGTACATCTTAGAATGGGTACAGGTGAAACCTACTAAATGCAGAATACAAATGTCTACATACAATAACTAAGAAAATGCCATGAAGGCTACATTGAACAGTTTGATGAGAATATTTCAAATTATATATGAAACCAGCACATTGTACCCCTTGATTTCACAAATGTACACAGCTATGATTTAACAATAAAAAAAGTTGCAATTAGAAAAAAAATTATAACAGCTCTCAGCATGATTTTTTTTTTTTTTAATTGATTCTTCTTCTTAGGATTCATTGAGATTCTTGAGGCTGTAAGTATATTAGTCCCCTAGGGCCATCATAAAAAATTGCCACAGTGGGAGCGGCTTAAAACAATAAATTATTCTCTCACAGTTATAGAGTGTGAAATCTGAATCAAGGTGTTGGCAGGGCCATGGCCCCCACAGGGGAAGAATCCTTCCTTGTCTCTTCTAGTTTCCAGTGGTTGCCAGTAAACTTTAGTGTGCTTGGCTTGTAGACACTTCACTTCATGCTTCTGACTTCACATGACTTTCTCTCCTGTTTCTGTGTCCAAATTTCCCTGTTTTTATAAAGAAACGAGTCAGTGGATTAGGTTTCAGCCTAATCCAATATGACCTCATCTTTACTTGATCACATCCACATAAAGTCATATTTGCACCTGCTGGATGAGCATGAATTTGGTGTGTGTGTTGGAGAAGCTGTTAAACTCAGTACAGTGAATTTTATAAATTTCATCAAATTTTAAAAATGTTCAAAGATTTGTTTAGTATTTTTATGTACCTCCCTTTTTTCCCCAATTTTACAAATGTTAGATTATTTGATACTCTTTCAGGTCATTGATACTCTGATTGTATTTTACTTTTTCTTTCTGTAACTCATTTTATTTTTATATCTTTAAGTTCTTTAATCATTTCTATTACAGTATCTAATCTGCTTTCAATCCAATCTAGTTTTATTTGTTTATTTTTTCATACATCTTGTATTTTATCTCTAGAATTTCCATTTAGATAATTTTACAAAAAAATCTTCCATTTCCTTTCTCCTGATTCTTATGTACTCACTTGTTTTCCTAAATGTATTAAATAGATTTATAATAGCTATTTCAATGCCTTTGTCTTCTAATTTCCATCATCTCTGAAATTTTAAAATCTGTTTCTATTAATTTTTTAATATGTAGGTCTTAAATAGAGTCTCCAAAAGAGTATTATCTTTGCACTGGGACTACATTAGCTCTAAACAGAATGTGATCCAGTTTTGGATCAATTTTCCTCCTGTGCAAAACTGATTATTCTTGATTGGATGTCAGGCATTGTGAATTTTTCATTAATGTTTGCTGGATTTGGTTGTCTTCCTTTAAATCATGTTAGATGTTATTCTGGCATAAAGTCAAGTTACTTGGAATCACTTGTATTCTTTCAAGTTTTCGTTTTGAACTTTGGTAGGGAAGTTCTGAGAAGCCTTTAGTTTAGAGCTAAGGTAGTTCCAGTGCTAAGATAATACTCTTTTGGAGACTCTATTTGAGACCTGCATGTTATAAAGCCTTTCACTATGGAAAATAGGGACAAAAGCTATTCCCAACCCAGTGTGAACTCCTAGATGTATTCACAAATTATATATGATTCAATATTTTTGTCTTTCATCCTTTACTTTTTCACTTTAGAACTTATAACTATCTTATGTGTGACACATTTATCTAAATTTTGTTATTCTTCTCTATGTAAACTCTGTAAATAGAGAGAATTTTCACTGTATTATGTATTTACAGCTTTATAACTAGATCCTGAATAAAGTTTAACTCACTATAGACACTTGATAAATATTTTTTCTGTGAATGGATGATTGAATAAATTATCTCATAAGTAGACATGCCTTTCCAATTCTCCATTTTCTTCAAGTACTTATTATATAATTGAATAAATTATTGCAAAAAACAGTGGTAATAACATTGTTCACGAGGCTTATTCTAAGCATGATTCTCCCTGATGAAGACTACTGGCCTGCACCATTGTTGTTGCAGACTGTACATTGCACAAAATTATGAGAGGACATTCATGTTTGTGGCCATCTTAGATTAATGTATTTATTATACTAATTTTCCAACAGATGGCAGTAAATGTCTTGGGGACTCATATACCAACTTTTAATAGTGGCAGGGCTGTCAGCAGTGAAGAAATATTTGTTATCTTGTTTAAGACTCTCCATCTTCCCTTTTATCTTGGTGGTTTGGGGTTATTTCTTCTATTTCTATTTCTTATTCTTGGGTCCTTGGGTCAGTATCTGGTTGAAGGATGTCCACTTGTACTTCTGTTATTTTTGCTGCAGTGGCTGGAGGAAGCGTTTGATTATGATGATCCAATTAGTGTTTCTGGCTACCACAGAGCAGGACTTCCCAAAGACTTGTGGCATATACTCACTGTCTTCATGGTTTACCCTCCTCCTCTGCATGGCTGCTTTCACTGACAGTGCTTGGCTATTATGAACATTGGTTGAATACAGTTGTACCATGAGCCATAGTCAGGATTTAGTACTCTGGTCAGAGGACAATTTAGTAAAAAGACCACAGACTTTGAGGCCAGAAAAACCTAGTTTTAAACTCTAAGTATGACATTTACTAGCTGAGTACATGTCCTGGTCAATTTATTCATAGTCTCCAAAGCTCAGTTTCTTCGTCTGATAAAGGAAGATAAGGTAAGATATCAAAATAAATTAACAAAGAGAATGCAAAACTCTTACTAGGTACTTAATGAATGCTTTTCCCCGCTCACTTTCCAGTGTTAAGTATTCACAAGCTAAGTCAGGCATCAAAAAGTTTGTGAAATCATAGGATTACAGTGTAAAAAACTGGTCTCATGTTCTTCTATAGCATCTATATCAATTGCCATCCAGTCTCAGGATAAGCATTCCAACAATTGGAATCCCTAAAGATATGTGAATGATGTTATTTGGATCTTTTTGATTTGTCTCTTTATTACATAGAAAATCTGTGCTCCCTTAACTTTA
The DNA here is from genome assembly GCA_963574355.1 of Loris lydekkerianus. Taxonomy (NCBI): domain Eukaryota; kingdom Metazoa; phylum Chordata; class Mammalia; order Primates; family Lorisidae; genus Loris; species Loris lydekkerianus. The sequence goes on along the minus strand of CAUYPK010104552.1, from coordinate 12,029 downwards.
ACAAGTGGCATAATATTGAGCCCCGTCTCCGTGGTGGTGGAACTCCAATCTGTCTTGGGGCTTATGTCATCATTTTCATATATGTCCTATTGTCTTGTTTATTTATTATTTATTTATTAAAGGATAATAAATTTAATAACAGATTAGTAGCATCTTAATCTGTAGACAAGGCACCCTGTTCCCCTTTATCAAAATGACCTGTATCCCTTCTCACTCCCAACACCTATGTGATATTAGTGTTGCCACATTTACAAATGTTTGCATCTTGACAGTCTTCTATTTCCTACCTAGGGAAATGAGTTATCTGGAAATGTTAGAGACAGTGAGAAAGTCAGTAAGGAAGGCCTTATACCAGTGAAGCAGTGATGCTTTTTGGCAGCAACATCTTGACATGGATATCTGTTCAATTTTAATAATCTGTCCCTAACTAATAACTATTTCTCCGGGCATGTCTGTGTGCTTGTGTTGGGGCATGAGCAGGCAAGAGAGAGGCAAAGGTTTATGCTGAGGAATGAGAGTTAGAGTTAGGCACGTGATTTCTTTTGATTAAAGAGGAGATTTCAAATAGGTCTGTCACAGCATGTTACTGAAACAGGAAACAAAGGAATATACCTTTATCCTAAAAGCCTAAAAGCATTAGCATTAAAATAACTTCCTAACTTGACTAGTGATTGTCATCAACATTTCTTCTAAGAATCAGGCTGATATAATGTGGGTTAAATAGCATTGACCTTTAAGACATTTTAAATCCCATTGATTCCTCTCATTCTTGCTTTTGAGTTTGTGTTTTTCAACGACATTAAATATGCATATACTTAACAGTAGGAAAGGTTTTTTTTTCTTTTACTATAGTACTAAAAGTAAAGAATGAAAGGAAAAGGCTACTGAGTATTTTAAAGCAGGTGACTTTGTATGGCAGAGGGACACAGGAATTGCAGGAAGAGTCTGCATCATTACAACATGTTAGACTGTGAGAGAACAGCAGACTTAAATGGTGAGTTACACCAACCCTATGTGTTCAAACTGACGTGTCAGACTGAACACAGTCTTTAGGAGTTGGAATAGATTGATGTTCAGATGCTGTCTACATTGGGTCTTAATCACATGACTAGGATTCATGCTCAAATGTATGCAAGGCTGATCAAGACTTAGCTTTGGCTCTGTTTCAGCACACTTTCACCCCAGACCACCATGCATCTTGGAAACACCCCTTTATTCACCTCTTCGACATCCTGTTTGGGGACTTGAGTTACAAATGCTATGGAGTCTGTTTTATTCTTGAGAAAGCTGGATTACAGTGAGGTTAACCAGCTTGCTCAAGGTCAAAAATTGGTGATAGAGATCAAGTGCAGACTGGAGGAGACCTAGAAAGAGTTCCCAGGGTACCTTGGCAGTGTCACTCCAAAATCCGTTCAGGGACTTCTAAATGTTATCCCCCAGGGCAGTGAATTCAAAAGTGCTAATAAGAAACTTCTATGAGGCGATTGTACAGGTTTCTTTCTTTTGGAGACAGGTACTATGCTGTTACTTTAGACCCTTCTCTTACAATTTTCAAAGGGGCAGAATGAATGGCTGGATCAGTCCAACACTGTATACATCTCACATCTAAAGTCACAAATACCACCTTGCAATACAGACATCTACGGTTCAGAAATGCTTCTTGAAAAAGTTTATTACAAAGCAAGAACACTCTTGGGCTTTCTAACGCTACAGGCAAATAAACTTTCTTTTCCTTCAAAGTGGTAACTTGAGAGGGAACATTTAGAATGCCTTCATAATCAGGCCTTTCTGTGTACAAGTTGGCTTGAGAAACTTCGAAATGTTGTCATCATTCTATGGTTATCTTCATCTCCAACTAAACCTCTAGAGCTTCATATGAAGAGGGTTGAGGTATTTTTGTGACTCTGACACTTTAATGTTCTTACTAATTGGCAGTCCAGTGGGTTCACAAGAATGGAATAAAATGGAAAAGAAGTTTGGAATTGTGAAGTTCCTTTCATGAATGAGGCCCATATCCTTGATTATGGCTATGCTTGCCACATAGGAGAACAGATTTGAGACTTTTCAATCTGTTTTCAAAACTGAAAAAAAGACTATACGATTTTTGAGATTTTTTGGTCTAGTAATTTGCAATATAGGTGGCACTATTTTCCAAGTTTTTAGCTTTTGGTTCAAGCAAATTTTAGATATATCTTTATAGCCACAATAAGTTTTCTGGATAATATGCGGCAAATCATAAGCTTTCTTCCAAACACAGGAAATATTTTGTTCCCTAAACTACTCAAAAATGTATAATCTCTTTGAACACATTGCTACCTTAAATGTTTACAATTAATACATATGAGAAAATCAGCAATAATGACTACTATTACTGTTTATTAAGCAAAAGACTGTCTCACTGTACAAAGTACATATATACACATACTGAATTGCTATGAAATTGCATTTCATAGTACAAAGTACTGTACAAAGTACATACTGTACAAAGTACATGTATCCTCATACTGAATTGCTATGAAATTGGCTTTTCATACATACGTATACATATACACATATATGCACACATAAAAGATAATTTATATATAATTCTAAGAGTAACTCTAAGAGACTCATGGTCTTACAGCTACAGTATACAACAGTGATGACAGAATTGCCTGACATCAAAACTTGAGGTTAAATTTAAAAGAAAGAAAGATGCAAGTTGTTATCAGTATACTTCTCCATATAAGTAACATAGAGAAAAGTACTAGGGAAAAAAATCATTGTCTATTTAATTTTCAGAATAATCTATATGGTGGACGAGAGCCATTAGGACTAATATTTCGATGAAGGTTCACAAAATTGCAAGCCTTGTTTAATAACCTGGCTCCTACACTCAAATGCAAGCCTAATATTTCAATGAAGGTTCACAAAATTGCAAGCCTTGTTTAATAGCAACCTTTCCTCTGTGTGAATCTGCTCACAATGTGCCTTTCTTTATTGCTTAAAAATAACCAAAACAGGAAATCATGTCATTAAAATCATAATCACTAAAATCAAGGTGGAATTATTTTACAATGGGCCATTTTTACTCCAACAAAAAGATGCTATAAAACTACCCAACTTGTTGTATGCAAGTCATAAGACATATACAAATACCCACAGAAAACTAAGATCTGGCATCATAGCAGATGAGTCAGGATTGTCAAACATATAGTGACAATGTTTACTTTGTACAGAGTCTTAGAAACATTAACATCCTTAATCCTCAGGGCTTTGAAAGTTTGGGATTTAAATGACTTCTGAAACTGAAATGTAACTACTGTATTCTTCCAAATTCCATTACAATTCAGTCTCTGATCCTGGAAACTCTCCACTTCTCAGGGCAATTTCATCTCCCCTGGGTCCTTTCACCTATGGATGGACCAGTAGAGCTGGTGTCTGTCTCCTCATACATTAGGTAATTAGATAGGTGAGTAGGTAAGCAGGTAGATTGATAAATAGATTAGATGATAAATAGATTAATCACACTTCTGGATCTCATACTGAATTGCTATGACATTGGCTTTTCTACCCCAGTAGACTCATAACAGCTAATGTGTTTTGTTCCTTTCACAGGAGGCTTTCTACAGCAAGAAAGTTTCAGAAATCCCAGTTTACCTCCATTTGGATTATCTGCATTTCACCTGGCTCCTACACTCAAATGCATTTTCAGGCCAAGAGCCCAGCAGTGTTATTCTTGGAATTTTATATACACACAGAGATGAACCATTTAAAGTGCAAGCGTGGGACCACATACTTTTCAATTAGATTCTGGCAACACAAACACTCACAGACACTAACTTGCATAGACCAACTACCACTCTCTTAAATTAATGTGTATACTCTAATGGTATCGCTAAAGGTAACGCAATTTGAGAGCCTCTAGAGCTATAGAAGCAGTTGGACTTATAGTCCACAGCATTATAAGAAGTCCTTCAGAAAGGATTTCTGCACAATTAACTTATTTCAGAAATAAAGAATGCCAATTAGATTAGTCTGCCAAATCTTGGCAAGACATTGATACCAATCACCTTTTGTCACTATTTACTTACCTCTGTATTTTCTTAGGTATAGAGGATGAGGGAAAAAGATTGCTTCTTATAGAAGTCAGTAAGTATTTGTACTAAAGCCTTTTTACTTGAGAAAGCACAGGGCACTGAGTCTTTCTTCCTTCTTGGACTCTGTAAATTTTTAAACTTCACTTTTTCACATATAAAGTTTCTCATTAAATATACTAGAACTATGTTTGGATGTAACATTACTTTGTTTGGGGGCTTATAACTATATGTCAAAATTTTAATCTACTGATAGTATTATTATTTACAAATTTCTAGTTCTTTTTATAGGGTATAACCCTGGATGTTATTGTTCCCAATCCATCTTATAATTTCAACTAAATCAAGCAATGAAAATTTTATAGTGCATCCCTCATTGTGCACCAGACTAGAACTGTTCATACAAATTCCAAGCAATTATAAGGCTTTCTGGGAAACATTGGCAACAAACACTAGATTTAATGTTTATAACAGCAAACCAGATGGGAAACAGAGATAAGGAAAATCTCATGGAAACTTACTTCTTTTTCCCAAACCATAACACTATTTTAAATTAACTTAGCCAACGGGAAGCATTTTTACATTGTTGACCAATAGTTTATGGTAAGTGATAGCATATAAATTGTGGGAATAAATTTACAAAGACATAAACCTTTGTGTCATCTGTGATGGATGTTACAAATAGATACCAGAGAGACAGAGTTGATGAAAGAAGCTCTAAGCATGTATTAGCAAATGCGAATTTAATTAAGTAGAAGCTTTAAAGTTAAAAATGTGGCTCTTGTACTGAAGGTAGGAAAAAATCACATGGAAGTATTTAGCTCTACTTGAGAATATTTGACAAGAAAATACGTGCACATATAGTCAACTTACTCATGCTAAAAATACTTTTGCTGCTTGAGAACTCAGAGAAGGTGCCATTTTTTGTAGATAAAATCTATCTGTTAATGGAATTAGACAATAAATGTCCCTCATCCACTTGAGCTAATGCTTGCTTCCTCTAATGTGATTAAAATGATCTGCAAGTTACAGAGGCAGATTTATAGAGAAGGTAATAGCACTAAAGTTACATGTCCTATGACTTGCATGGGATCTATCCCAAGAAAGATTCCTAGGATGCTCACATATATTTTTTAAATTTATGGGGGAATATATTTTAACTACATATAATTAGATAAGTCTGCTGTTTCTTTCCACTCTAATTTTCCTTCCATCACACCTTCCTTTTGTTGGGTGGTATTCCAGTGATCATGAGCATTCTTATATTATGGCTAAGTGGAAGTTAAATTTGGGAGACATTTCTTGGGTTTAGTATTTATTTATTCTTATGTGATATGCAGTCAACTCCAGGTACTGTTAAGTTACTGCTAATGTCTGAGCTGAAAAATAGCTTCTGAGAATAGTGTTGCCACCCCCTGGGCCTACTCCCTTGTCATGAAAACATAAAGTTATGGATCACAGGCTGTATTAAACTACTACCATGACTTACTATGTCTTTTACATCTAGTAGAAGTAAAACAAGGTTTGAAATCCATTTAGCAAGGCTAGGCTCTGAAACATTTTTCTAATTAACAGTTGTATAAAAGGTATTTGAAACTTAGAATATGAATATATTTTTTTAAAATTACTGCTATATTTTTCAGGATTTGGAAAAAGAATACAAACACAAATGAGCTGCAAAACTTTATTCAAAACATTGCTAAGGCTCAGAAAACATTTCAATGGCTATTTGGAAAGATGTTTTGGAATATTTAACTGAAACAAATGAGAAATTACAGACTTCTGAAATGGACACATATGAAGAGTATCTTCTTTTGTCACCTTTATTTATCAAAGGAATTGAGAGAGTATTAATGTAAAATTAATGAAATCTGAAATACAGGAGATAAGGGTGAGCAATGTAATCAGTAGATATATTCTGGTCTAAAAAAGGGAATCTGACAAAGATTTTCATACCATACCAAAACCAGGAATTCATTACGTTGAAGAGATACATTTTGAATAGAAGAAATGATCATGACTTGGGATTATTGTGAATCCTGTAATGAAGTGAAGTGAATCATATGAATGCATTTGGGAAAATATTTAAATTTCTTGCTGTGTATATTAGCTTCTACTGTGAGGTAGACTTCTCCCAAAATTAATAGCTTATATAGTAGTATATCTTATGGGCCAAATCTAGTCCACAGCCTCTGTATTTTTATGTCCTACAAGCTAAGAAGAGATTTTACATTTTTAAAGAGAAAAGGAGAAGGAGGAAATATAACAGAGATCACAGGTGGCCTACAACACCTAAAATATTTATTATCTGGTCCTTTACAGAAAAAGTTTGCCAACCTCTGGTTAAAACAATAATCTATTTAGCTCACTATTCAACATGTTCATAATTTGGGCTGGGCTCAGTTGGACAGCTCTTCTGCTGGTCTTGGCTGTTTTCACTCATGTGAATGTAGTCAGCTAGTGGGGGTGGGGTCACCTGAAGGCTGATGATTTGGTATGTCCTCCCTTATAGATTCGGCAGTTGACTAGAAGTCAACTGGGATCAAAGAGTTTCTGAGCCATAGTTTCTCATTATTTGGAAGACAAGCTAGGGCTTGTCCTCATGATGGTAGTTGCAACGTTACCAACAATAGCAAGCAGGAACAGGTTCCCCAGTGCAAGTGTTTCTTAAGCCTTAGATTGCATTATTCTTGATAATATTATGTTGAACTAAATGCCATGGCTAAGTCTAGAATTATCATGGGGGAAAGTATACCAAAATACACTGATGAAGGAAAAGGAAAAATCTGTAGTAATTCATACAATTCACTACACTTGTTGATTTGCCATGAAAGAATTATAATATAGATAATGTAAAAACTAATAATATGCCATTACTATAAGGAAATTGATGATAAACTCTTAGATAAGTTATGTCAATTTAATAAATATTTAAGATTAGTGATGCAGAAAAAAATTTGAAATTCCCTAGAATCAATCTGTTCATATATAAAAGAAATTTGAACTTTGTCTTCCCAAATAGACAATTCTGAAATTTTACATGGAATTACAAATAACAACTTGTGAATGTGCATAAATCTTCGCTAAACTATTAATAATAAAAAATAACTTAGCATGATTAATTTTGCTAAAAGAAACACAATTATCTTTCTAATTTTTAATTTAAAAGATATTACCAATCACTGTCATATGAATTGGTGATGAAAGCATATATGCCCTGCAGAAGACCAAGCACCAGGCTTAAAGAAGCAGCCACTGGTTCTTGAGGGAGGCGCTGGGAGTGAGACAATCTCCTAGCTAGCAGGGAGATGTTTTGTAGCCCAGAGACAAGCCCTCAAGCAACTGCATGCGTTAATGAGATAAGATTGGTCACTTGTTAGCAAGCAGGTGTTATACTTTGGACATTTGTAGTGCAACAGGGTGGGAGTCGAGCCTGTGGGGAAAGAGCACATACCAATCACTAAGCACATAGCTCCAGTATCTGCCCCCCCCCCACCTGTTGTATAATGCTTCAATAAAAGGCATGACAGAGGTTACTCAGGGCTCTACCTGCAATAGGTGTCCTGGCTGTTTTTATTCATGCAGGGATGGGGTGCCCACAGTGGACATCAACAATGCCCAAAAAGGAGAAAAGAGGTGTGTATAGCACATAGGCATTTCATTTAAAAAGTGTGTTTTTCTGAATTTTTTAAGGTGGTAGTTTTTCAGCTTTTACAATTTTGTAACATATTGTGATACCTTTCCTCATTTTCATGCCTAGTGTTAGATATATATTTTTGCATTCTTTTCTATACATTGGCCCTCTATACGTAGGGCTTCTAAAATTTCCTGGGAAATGAATCCTGGAAAACATCCTAGGGCCTATCCAGGGGAGGATCAGTAAGTGTTCCTGCTCCAGAGAGAGAAACTAGTACAGAGAGAGAAGAGAAAAGGAAGAGAGTTTTAGCTTTTTTGTAGGTGTGGTGTGGCAGTACATGAAATGCTGCATCTTCTTCTCACCTTCAAGTTTAATTTAAAAGCAGTTAATTATCTTTTCTGCCTACAGTCATATCCCATGCAACATATCAGTTCTAGGTTTATCAAAAGCCCATAGTTTTTAAACTGATACCTCAAATTCTTGCTCAACTTTCCTTTTTTCCTGGCAATTATTCTCCCTTCCTGGAAAGGTTGCCTCTTGGATGAGATCAGAAGAGAGTTTTCATTTGACAAGTGGAGTAAAAAAAAAAAAACAAAAAACCTATGTGAGATCAAGTAACTTTCCCATGGTCACACACTAGACTGAGAAACCTAGGATGGCAAAAAAAAAAAAAAAAAAAAAAAGTGTTTTCTATTGACAAGAACCATTCTTTTCTCATCATTTCCCTTGAACTTCACCCTTCGATTGCATAGAGATGATTTCTCTAAATCAATGAGAAATACATCTCACATAGAAACCACAGCTTTATCATACTCTTATCATTATCCACCAGTTGGCTTCTACATGCAAGGCCCTAAGTGAAGCACCAGAAATCCTGAAGAAATAGGAAACAATGTTTAAAAATGTAGAACAATATTTTAAGGTAGCACATGCTAAGTAGCTAATAAGTGCTATATAAATCTTCATAGGTAAAGATCCAGGTAGACAGTTTTGAAAGGAGTATACAGTGTACACAAAATAAAAATGTTTTGGTGGGGGCTACTCAGAATGATGAATGGGTGTCTGGTTTTATTTGGGGGTATGACTTTATTTTAATACATTACCCAATACTTTTCATAAAGTTGCAGATCCCAAAATGACCCTTAGAAATCATCTAGTACCAATCTTTACCATTTACACCAGAGATTCATGGTTTCTCTATAGTTACTAATCTGACGTGCCGAGGACCACCCAGCCCACCACAGAAGCAGAGCCAAAGTTTTTCATCACATCTCCTCAGCATTCGTTTGCTGAGTTACCAGGACCAAACATGGTGATGTTATTTGAAACCAGTGGCTATTCTTCAGTGCCATTCCTAGCTTAATTCAGACCTTAAAGTTACTTGTGGCATGGCCTGACATTTCAACTCATCCCAGAGTTGAAAACTTTAATTCTCATTCTTCATTTCTGTTTCGTTGTTTATTTTCATTCTCCTTTTGTATTGTTGAGGCATCCTAAGGATAATAATTGCACACAGAAAATGACTCTTTCAATAATGAACTGGATACTTCCTGTTTTAAGAACAGTTTGAGGAAACTATTAAGGAAACTGTATGATAAGGCCTTTTATATTTAGGTACTACCCTTGGTAAAAGCAAGTAAATTTTAAATCTAGTAAATTTTTTTAAAAAAGTGTTTAGCATATGTCAGAAACTTGATACGTATTTGATAGTCTAAGGAATCATGGAATTACCAGCTAGGGCTTCAACACAGAGCTGTAGCTATCATTATCCTTACAGGCAAGATGACTAGATTTTGAAATTGGATGGATAAAAACGAAGTTGAGATGAGTTATTACCAAGTAGCTCAAAGGAAAGCTCTCAATGCAACTTGAAAGAATTCATATTAATAGGTTAAGCATATATAGCAATGTAATTTCTTTGTTGTCAAAACATTATCTCAACTAATCATCCTAAAAATGCAGTAACAGTGGATTAAAAAAGTTATCACCATGTTACTGTTGAAGAAATTAAAGAAACTGTAAATTTTGAGCACAAAGTTACAGACCACCTTTATGGGCAGAATTGGCATCTAGCCCAGATGCTGGCCTGAGTACAATGACGTCCCTCCCTATGCAGTCTGTCTTTCCTAAACTGTGTGACACCAATCCACCTCCTTCTTCCGCATCTAAGCCAAATAAAAACAAATGATAACCCTAGATTCCAAAGTTGTTGTTCAGTATTCTTTATTTTGTTATTCAAGAACTAGCCTGCTGCCTTTTTACAAGAACTAAACAGTGACAACAAATTCACTTACTTCTGCATAAAAAGTATCATAGGAATAAATCACACATAACTGTGATAAATTTTTAAATCAACCCAAACATTTCCCCAAGACTTGAGGGAACAATGGACAAGTTGTTCCACAGTTCCTGAAATCATTTTCTTTGATCACAAAATCCTTAAAACTGGACATCAAAGAGCAGGTGCCTGTGGATTCAAGACACAGCCCATAATTGTAATGATTAAACAAATGTGTTCAAAGAGTAAAACCTAACTATCAATCTATTTATGAGTTCTTGGTTAACATGTTCAGAGGCTAAGGCCAATGTGGTGACTCAAAGGTAACACACAATAATTATATTATATTATTTTACATTTTTAAATAAAATAGCAAAATCATACTGATTAAAAGCACTAGATCATTTTAACCTTCAGTTATCTTTCACACCCAATTTTCCCAAGGTCATTATGTCCAGGGCTTCTGAGAAGACAGTCTATAGGAAGGGGAGGAAATCTGAGATGGGTATATAAGCAGGTCTTAAAGGCTGTTCTTTGGCCTAATTTATAAAATCTTCTTCCTACATTTGAGAATTCAAATGTTTCAGACACAGAATTAAAATGAGGCCTCAGCCAAATCATAGATGCAAGTCCAAATGCTATGTAATTGCTCCATCACCCCAAGGAGAAGTTCTGATTAAAATGAGTCACTTTGACCTTGGATGACATGGCCTAAGGGGCAATTATTCCCCGAGGGACTTAATTAAATGCAATTAGACCAGTGAGAGTACATTTAACGAGTCCCCTTGCAGTACCTGTGTTTCCAATTTATTTTTCCAGCAACTTTCACTAATGATTTGATTCACTCAGCATCCGTCAATGGATAATGATAGGGTGCTCTCTCCTTCAAGGTGAGGTAGGATACCTGGGCCCCATGATTCCAGAATTAGAGAGAAAATACAGATGCATGAGAAGTAAAACAGGAATACAAGAGGGTATGTGTTTATGGCCCATGTGAAAATTAAAAGGAATGGTCCAAAGGAAGAGATACTTACTGCAGCTAAAAGCAAACAGGTTGCCTCAGTGACAACTTGGAAGATCAGAGTGATAATAGATGGAGCTAGAATGTTACCTCTGAATCATGGACTTCTAAGCTGGAAAGGACTTTAGGAATTGTCTTGTCTCATAATTTTATAATGTCTCATAATCTTATACTGGGTACTTAGGAGTTTTTAGGGGGTTGTTGAGCTAACTCAACATCACTATACCAGTGGCATGAAGGATTTCAGGGAAGGAGAGCAGTATGAACAAGCTGAGTGGCACAGATGTATAAAGTATATTTTGGGAATGGCAATGTTGACCAGTTAAGTAAGATAAAGAGTATGGGTAAATATTGTTTGGAAAAATAGGCTTGGGCCTATTTCTGAAATCCTATGTTTGGGAGTTTGGAATTTATTTGGTCAACAAAAAGGAATGTAGATATGAACTTGAATTGTGGGTTCTTACAATTAAACTGGTATTTTCCAGATGATTACTCCAGTAATTATGTCCCAGATGTATGGAAAATAGTACGACTGACACAGGCCAGGACTAGGCCAATATTAATTATAACAAAAGTCTCAGATGAAAACAATGGTCTCTGGAGATATGAGAAGCTAAGAGTAATTGATTCTGGACAAGGAGAACAATATCACATATGACTCCTAAATTACAAGTAAGGATGTGTGTGTGTGTGGGGGGGGTGGCCATCAGGAATGGGAATTGGAGTTGAAAGCAGGAAAGTCAAGGAGGCACTGGGAAGAAAAGTCTCAGTCTAGGACCAGAGAGTTCTTGGGAGGCTGAGGAAGGAGCTCACAGTCAGGAATTAGCTGGAGTCCAAAAAAAAAAAAAAAAAGAGAGAGAGAAAGAGAGAGCGAGAGAAGAATGGAAGGAAGGAAGGAAGGAAGGAAGGAAGGAAGGAAGGAAGGAAGGAAGGAAGGAAGGAATTAGAAAGAAAAATGAATTAAATGTAGTGAATATGAATAGAATGGAAGGAAAGTGAGGCTGGGCTGCGCACAGC
>CAUYPK010104543.1:0-45138 GCA_963574355.1 Loris lydekkerianus | reverse complement strand
GCAAGAGAATCGCTTAAGCCCAGGAGCTGGAGGTTGCTGTGAGCTGTGTGATGTCATGGCACTCTACCAAAGGGCCATAAAGTGAGACTCTGTCTCTATAAAAAAAATTAAAAAACATTAAAAAATAGAAATAAAGGCATTAATTTTTTTTTTTTTTTTTTAGACAGAGTCTCACTCCGTTGCCCAGGCTAGAGTGCCATGGAGTCAGCCTAGCTCACAGCAACCTTAAACTCCTGGGTTCAAGCAATCCACTTGCCTCAGCCTCCCGAATAGCTGGAAATACAGGCACACACCCAATACCTGGCTAGGTTTTCTACTTTTAGTAGAGATAGGGTTTTACTCTTGCTCAGTCTGGTCTCAAATTCCTGAGCTCGAGGGATTCTCCTGCCTCAGTCTCCTAGAGTGGTAGGATTATAGATGAAAGCCACCACACCCAGCCAGACATGGCTCTATTTTATTTTTATTATCATTATTATTATTATTTTTGAGACAGAGCCCCAAGCTGTCGCCCTAGGTAGAGTGCTGTAGCATCATAGCTCATAGCAACCTCCAACTCCTGGACTCAAGCAATTCTCCTGCCTCTGCCTCCCAAGTAGCTGGGACTACAGGCGCCCACCACAACGGCCGGCTATTTTTTGGTTGCAGCCATCATTGTTGTTTGGCAGGCCCAGGCTGGATTCGAACCCGCCAGCTCAGGTGTATGTGGCTGGTGCCTTAGCCACTTGAGCTACAGGTGCTGAGCCCATGGCTCTATTTTAACATTTCTGCAAGCCTTACATCTGACCCCAAGAATATCTATGCTAGTTTTCCTACCCAAAAAATGGTTTTAAGCACTAACCATAGTGTACCACTGATTGCCTGAAAGATGGGCCAGGGTTATCTGGGGACTTTCACAGTCCAGCTTGAGAGTGGCTCTGAGAATGACGGAAGACCATGGAGGGTTCTCTGTAGAGGAGTACTCTAGTCATTCCTGTGTCCTGGGGAGGCCCCTCTGGCTACCAGGGCAGCATACTAGAAACAGAGAGACAAGCTAGAGTGCTCCTAGCATCCTTCTGACCAAACCCTTCACAGTAGGGATGGACACATCTTTATCTTGTCTTGAGTGACGAGGCAAGTGGTGGGTTAAAAGGGCAGGGAGGTAACGCAGGCTCTGGTCCAACTTGCTGTGACCGTGGACAAGTTAGTTGCATCCCTCTGTTGTCTGCAAATGGGACTTGTTCCCATGAGGAGGCTATGAATATGTAGTGGGACTAGGGCTCCTGCAGTCAGATGACATAACCCTAAATCCTCAGGGCAAGCTACTTTCCTTGCTTGCAATTTCTTTTCCTCCCTCCCATATGCACCACTGGCTATTCATCCCAACGGCATTTCCAAGTCAAGCAGGATTTCTATCATAGCCACTATGATGAGATCACAAATCCTGTCTTCTATCCCTTCCAGCACACCATCAGAACCCCTTCCTGTCTCTCAAAACCTCAGCGTCCCAGCCACTATCACTTACATTACCCATCCACACTGTTCACAGATCAGTAGTGGAACAGAAAGTATTTTATGCCCATTTTTGCAGCTGGGAGGCTGAAGTTCAGAAAGGCCCTAGATCATCTCCATCATTGGGTCTGATGCTCCTTTGGGAATTGTTGAAAGGATGAATGAATGAATGAATGAATGAGGAATGCTTCTCTCAGCCACTTTCTTTTTTGAGACAGAGTCTCACTTTGTCACCCTTACTAGTGTGCCATAGTGTGCTCACAGTGACTTCAAACTCTTAGGCTCAAGTGATCTCCTTGCCTCAGCCTGCCCAGTAGCTGGGACTACAGGCATCCTGCCACAATGTCTGGCTATTTTTAGAGACAGTATCTCACTGTGGCTCATGCTGGTCTAGAACTCATGAGCTCAGGTGATCTGCTCACCTTGGCCTCCCAGAGTGCTAGGATTACAGACGTGAGCCACCATGCCTGGCCTCAGCCATTCTTTCTTTGGAAGGATAAACCTCCCTCTTCAGCTCTTCAGGTTGGTGTATTGCCTGGGATTCTTTTTAGTTTTCTTGGAGGGTGAGGGCAGGGTCTGGCTCTGTTGCCCGGGCATGATGGCAGTGGCATTAGCCTAGCTCACAGCAACCTTAAATTCCTGGGCTTACGTGATCCTCCTCCTGAATAGGTGAGACTATAAGCTTGCCACCATGCCTGGCTAACTTTTCCATTTTTTGTAGATACAGAGGCCTCTTTGTGTTGCTCAGGCTGGTCTCCAATTCCTGGCCTCAAGTGATCCTCCTACCTCAGCCTCCCAGAGGCCGGTGTGAGACACTGCACCTGGCCTTGCCTGGGATTTGCTTTAAAAACCCACATATATTTATCTAGCGGAGTGGGACACAGTATGATGATTAAGAGCAGAGACTGTGGGCCGAGGCGTCAGAGACATTTTGCTAGAAGGAGGGAAACTCCTGCCCCCCATGTGGGGGCATTTGTGTACAGAGACACACAGACTACAGATTGCCAAATGGTATCATTTTGTGTGTGTCCAATGTCTGAAAAATCTCAGGCTTCAATCCATTTCTTTCTTCATCACTTTGCCTGGAACGCAGGCCCATTCTTTTAACCACCAATGTGGAGGGAGCATGGGGTGCCTGAGTTCTGGACAGGGCAGGATTCCACCCCCAGGAACCCCAAGAAAGCCTCCCACATAGTAGAATGAAAGGATGAGCAGCTTCATTCAGCCTTTCTTTAAGGGAGGGGTGGACTTCATTCTGCAGCTCTCCAGGCTGGAATGTTGCCTGGGGACAGGAAATAAAACAAAATGTTTAGGTTGGGCAGCGCCTGTGGTTCAGTGGGTAGGGCACGGACCTGATATACTGAGGGTGGTGGGTTTGAACCCGGCCCGCCAGCTAAAACAGCAGTGGCAACTGCAACAAAAAATAGCCAGGTGTTGTGGGCACCTGTAGTCCAAGCTACTCGTGAGGCTGAGGCAGGAGAATAGCTTAAGCCCAAGAGTTGGAGGTTGCTGTGAGCTGTGATGTCACCACACTCTACCAAGGGCAACAGAATGAGACTGTGTCCCACCACCCCCCCAACAAAAAAAGTTTAGGTTAAAGAAGGAGGAAGTTATATTTCAGCAACTTTTACAGATAAAAAGTTACTTTGTATTGTGATAAAGTTATCCATGGCCCGGAAATGATAGAGTATCTCAAGTGGGGGAAATAAATCCATTTAAAAAATTGCATCCTGGCCAGGCATGGAGGCTCATGCCTGTAATCCTAGGACTCTGGGAGGCCGAGGCAAGTGGATTGCCTGAGTTTACAGGTTCAAGACCAGCCTGAGCTAGAGTGAGACCCTCGTCTCTGTAAAAAAAAGGAAGGGTGGTGCCTGTGGCTCAGTGAGTAGGGTGCTGGCCCCGTAGACCGAGGGTGGCAGGTTCAAACCCGGCCCCAGCCAAACTGCAACAACAAAAAAACAGCCAGGTGTTGTGGCATGTGCCTATAGTCCAAGTTACTGGTAGGTTGAGGCAAGAGCATCGCCTAAGTCCAAGAGCTGGAGGTTGCTGTGAGCTGTGATGCTGCACTCTATGGAGGGCGATGGAACGAAACTCTGTCTCTAAAAAAAAAAGAAGCTGGGCATTGTGGTGGGCACCTGAAGTCCCAGCTATTCAGGAGGCTGAGCCAAAGGAATCACTTGAGCTCAAGAGTTTGAAGTTGCTGTTAATTATGATGCCATGGCACTCTACCAAGGGCGACAAAAAGAAACTATGTCTCAAAAAAGAAAGAAATAAAGAAAGAAAGAAAGAAAGAAAGAAAGAAAGAAAGAAAGAAAGAAAGAAAGAAAGAAAGAAAGAAAGAAAGAAAGAAAGAAAGAAAGAAAGAGGTTCAGGAATGTGAAGAGATGAATCCGGGCAGTGTCCCTATCCCCTGGCCTCAGACCAACCCAGGGCCCGAGATTCCTCTACAGAGTGGGAGGGCTGGACCAGAAGTTTCCTCAGGCCCCTCTGGGCCTAGAGACAGGCTGTACAGATTCCTGTGCTGTGCCTAGACAGGGGGCACAGTGGATAGGGGTGCAACTCACTGAGCTCCATCTGCCTCAAGTCCCAGCTTTTTCTCTTACAGAGAGGGCCAAGGAAAACTAGGAACAGGCCCAGCAATACCCGGGCCCAGGTATGGGGAGAGAAGCCCAAGCACTCTCAGGTGAGTGGGAGGAGAGAGGGCAGTGAACAGGAAGAGGGGATTGGGTTCTGGAGTCGCAGACCTACTCTGGTACCAGCTGCTGCTGGAGTCCTTGTGGGACTGGATGTCCAAGCACTCTCAGGTGAGTGGGAGGATAGAGGGCAGTGAACAGGAAGGGGGGATTGGGTTCTGGAGTCGCAGACCTACTCTGGTACCAGCTGCTGCTGGAGTCCTTGTGGGACTGGATGTCCATCCTTGTGACTTTGTTTTGCTGTAACTCCATCTCCACTTCAAGTTACGATGGCTTTCAGAGCTTACTGCCCTTGTGAAGGGCACCCACCCAAGCTTCTACCCCTTCCTACTTCCACCCAGAATAAGCCTCCACTCACCTGCTATCTCCCCTGCTCCACCCCCCCACCCCACCCCCGGTCCCCAGGCCCTTCAGGAATTCCACCTGTCTCCTGGCCCCACACCCTGACCTTCCTGGAGTTCTGCTCTGCTTTCGCTAGGAGGGTTCTAGGGTGTCTCTTTACCTGGAATCCAACTATGGGCAAAGGGTCAGTTCTCACAATCTTAGGGAAATCTTACGAAGATCAGAAACTTAGGCTCTGTCAGTGCTGCAGGCAGGAATGTTTCCATCCCCTCACGTTCTTTCCTATTCTCCCCATGTGCGTTTTTTATTTTTGCAAGGAAATAGCATTTAATGAACTTCCCCTCCATTTGGCTTCAAGCCACCAGGACACAAGCCCCTCCAACACCCTTAATCTTCTCTTCAGCTCTTCTGCTGAAGAATTTGGCCTTCACAATGACTGGCTGCTTTGGGAGTTTTCCCTTCCCCAGAACTTTGTAGTACCCCGATCATACTACATCAATGATGGGAGCAACTCCTGTCTTGTTTTTGGCAGCATTTACCCGTGTCTGCTCACTGACCAATGTCCACAATTTATCAAGGTTGACAGTTGGGCAGTAGCTTTGGTTCATCTTTAAGTGGTAATGCCTCATACCAACTTTCCCAAAGTAACCTGGGTGATATTTGTCGAAGTTGATCCTGTGATGATGCATGCCACCAGCATTACCTCGGCCTCCTGGGTGCTTCCTGTGCTTGCTGATATGGCGTGGCCCTGGCTCACGTGGCCCCGAAGATTCCAGGTCTTCCTCAGTCTGGATGGCATGTCTACGGCCCAGACGAAAGAGCTCCCCATTTGCATTTTTATGTGGACTCATTAAAGAGAAAGCATTTAAGAACCTGGAGATAAGGGTGCTGGACCTGGGAAACTCTTTGGTTTTTTTCCCTCACAAAGGCAGGGCCCCAGAATCAGGAAGGCAGCTGGGACAGCTAGGTAGGGTTGCAGGAAGTCAAGCCACATTCTTAGAGCCTGTTTCTGCTCTATGCAAGGTCCTAGGTCTGTTTCTACCAAACATAATAGTAAGAGGTGGGTAGGGGGCTGGGGCTGTTTGTGTACGGTGACAACAGGGTCTGAGTGTGGGAAAAGAAGCCCCCTCAAGCAGGCTGTATTTGTCCATAAACACAGACTGCTCCAAGCTCCAGGGCAGGGAAGGACAAAGTAACTGGCCCCACTGGAGCCCCTGAGCTGCCCTAGTAGGGACACCTCTCCCTCCTCTCAGTACCATTCCTGTGCTGTATTCTGTAAACCCTAGTTGTAGCCAGGCAGCCCTCAGCTAAAGGACAGGTGCCTGCCCCCACTGTACCTCTGTGTGTGGCAGTGGAGGGAGGAGAATTGGCAGGAAAGGCCCTTTGTGGGTCCATGAGATGCTGTGTCTGTTTGTCCTATCCCATGAGGTCACATGAAGGGCCAGGACTCTGCATGGCTTCTGGATCTGGGACAAAACCTGAAGCCTGAGTGTGCCCCTTCTTGTGCCTGGGCTTCTTGGGGACAAGTGTGGGAGTGGATGTCCATCCTTGTGACTTTGTTTTGCTGTAACTCCATCTCCACTTCAAGTTAATGATTAGCGGGAAGCTCTGGGAACACCAGCTGTGATGCTCCCGACTTGGATTGCCCTGGCAGGGGCTGTTTCCCAGAGTCCTGAGTGCTCAGCTGATGGGAGGCCCCAGCCTTGCTCCACCCTTTGGCAGCATTTACCCATGTCTGCTCACTGACCAGGTGTGCTGTGTATAAAGATAGAGGCTCCAGCTGGGAGGCCCACTGGGTCCAACCTAGGGTGCACTGAGCTATCACACAGCTGGCCCTGCTCTTTCCCCAAAATGCTGTTTTGGCACAACCAGCCAGAACATTTGTGGCCCAGTCCTAGAGAACTGTACCCAGGGTCTCCCAGAAGCCTGCTTAGGTAAGGGCCAGGTCCCTCTTCCCTCAGGAAGGCCCTGGTCTAAAATTGGGCAAGACATGGTAGAGCCATCTCTTTTAAGCCAAAGGAATAAATTCCTGCTCTTGGGCTCCTTTGGAGATGGGGAAGTAGTCGAATGTACCTGGAGTTTAGTGGGTCCTGGAACACCTCAAAATACCCTGATCACCTACCCACTCAGGATATTTTTGGTGGGCATTTATACTAGGAATCAGGCAAGTCCTGAGGTTTCTTTTTCTTTTTTTGAGACAGAACCTCAAGCTGTTGTCCTTGGGTAGAGTGCCATGGAATCACAGCTCACAACAACCTCCAACGCCTGGGGCTCAAGCAATTCTTCTGCCTCCACCTCCCAAGTAGTTGGGACTACAGGTGCCCGCCACAACACCCGGCTATTTTTTGGTTCCAGCCGTCATTGTTGTTAATGCAGGCCCGGGCTGGATTTGAACCCGCCAGCTCTGGTGTATGTGGCTGGTGCCTTAGCCGCTTGAGCCACAGGCACCAAGCCGAGCCCTGAGGTTTCAAAGACAAGTGATTGATGGTGGCTGTTTAGTACAACAGCCACAAATCTGGGATTAGCACTTTAAGGGAGGCCTCCTGGAGGCCAGAGGAGTTGAATGGGGGTGGGTGCTGCTGGGGTGCCTGCTACAGGAATCTGTAGGTTCCCTGGAGAGAGGGTCTAGCCCCTTATGGGATGGGATGGGAACTTTGTAGGTCAAAGCCCCTTATGGGATGGGATGGCCAGGGAAGGAAGCCAGCCATGCCCTCCTTTCCTTGGCAGGGAGCCCCTGCCTTTGCCCTACTTGCAGCAGGAAGAGCTGCCCAACATCCCCAGCACAGAGCCATCCTGCCCCGTGTTCCAGTACATGCTCTGTGCAGCCACTCGCCAGCTGTGAAGCAGCAAGAGGAGACCCTCACCTACCTGAACCAGGGTACGCTGGGCCTAGGAAAGGGAAGGGGCAACGTGGGCAGCAAGCTCTGAAAGCCAGGCCCAGTGTGAGTGTCCTCCGCCCTGAGTGGGGCTCACACATCTCCTTAATTTCTCCCAGGCGAGTCATACGAGGTGCAGCTGCTCTGCAACCCCAAGCTGAGCAATACCACTCAGTGCTCCCAGCTTCTGAAAGTCAGTACATGTACTCCTGGACTTGGCAGAAAGCCACCATCTTCACTTCACTGTGATGTCATTTATGTATGTGTGTGTGTATATATATATATATATATTTTTTTTTTTTTTTTGGAGGCAGAGTCTCACTTTGACACCCTTGGTAGAGTGCCACAGCTCATAGCAACCTCAAATTCTTGTGCTCAAATGATTCTCTTGCCTCAGCCTCCCAAGTAGCTGAGACTACAGGTGCCCACCACAATGTTCAGCTATTTTTTAGAGATGGGGTCCTGTTCTAGCTCAGGCTGGTCTCAAACCCCTGAGCTCAGGCAATCCACCTGTCTTGGCCTCCCAGAGTACTGTTATTATAGGCGTAAGGTACCATGCCAGCTTCGTAATGTCATTTGTCAAGTAGAGCCCTCTCAAGTCCATCATTTAAACTGATCTTACAATGGCTCAGTGTAGGCAGGAATTATTGAGGAAATAGGTACAGAGAGCTGAAGTATTTTCTTCAGGACACAAAGCCAGTAAGTAGCAGAACTGAGATTTAGGAGTACATTTATACATTGTTATTCACACACATGACCTTTTCTTGAAAATTTACCTATTTAGTCCCTGTTCTTTTCTTGGCCGGGGCCGGGTTTGAACCCAGCACCCCTGGTATATGGGGCCAGCGCCCTACTCCTTGAGCCACAGGTGCTGCCCCCTTTAGTCCCTGTTCTATGCCAAAAAAATGTTCTATGTGCTAGGGATTCAGCCATGAAAAGATATAGGTTCCTTCTGCCAAAGGCTTACATTCTACTAAGACAAAAAATTGTGCAGATTATGTGCAATTACAAATTGCGACTCGCCCTTGACGTCCCTCTCGAAGTAGTAGGCGGCGTCGGCGATGTCCACGTCGCCGGGGCCCTTCTGCGACGCGTTCTGCCTCAGCTCGATCTGGATGATGGGGTGCTCGTAGTGCACGGCCGCCACGAACCGGGGCTGCAGCAGGTAGCGCTCGCGGAAGAGCCGCCGTAGCTCGGCGGCGTCCAGGTCGGAGTGGTTGAAGGCGCGCGACCTCTTCTTTTTCTTTCCTTCCTTTCCTTCCCTCCCTTCCTTTCTTTCCCTTCTTTCTTTCTTTTCCTTTTTCTTCTCTCTCCCCCTCCCTCCCTTCCCTTTTTCTTTCCTCCCTTTTACAAAATAGGGCTCAAACCTTATTTATTTATGGGGTGGTACCTGTGGCTCAAGGAGTAGGGCGCCAGCCCCATATACTGGAGGTGGCAGGTTCAAACCTGGCCCGGCCAAAAACTGCAACACCCCCCCCTCCCCTACAAAACGTATTTATTTATTTTTCTGAGACAGTCTCACTCTGTCACCCTGGATAGAGTGCTGTGGCATCCCTGCCTCGGCCTCCCGAACTGATTGGATTACAGGCATGAGCCACCATGCCCAGTCCCAGGAATAAAAAAAAAAATTTTTTTTGGAGACAGAGTCTCATTTTGTTGCCCTAGGTAGAGTGCCGTGGCAGTATGATGGTTCACAGCAACCTCAAACTCTTGGGCTTAAGTGATTCTCTTGCCTCAGCCTCCCAAGTAGCTGGGACTATAGGCACACGCCACAATGCCCAGCTAATTTTTGTTGTTGTTGTTGTAGTTGTCATTGTTTGGCTGGCCTGGGCCCAGTTTGAACCCACCAGCTCTGGTGCATGTGGCCGGTGCCCTAGCCACTGAGCTACACACAAGGAGCTGGTTAAAAGCTTAAAAAAAAAAAAAAAAAATGCTGCTAGCATGAACATCTGGCATGTATATCTTTGTGTACTTCCCAAACACTGCTGTTGGATAAATGCACTGAAAGGGATTTGCTGGGTAAAAGAATATGGACATTTTTTTCTTTGCCCAGAGAAGACAGGAAGAAATAAAATTTGCATGTAACAGTAGCTATCTCTGAGAGGTGGAGCTATGAGAGAGATGTGTGTATTCTTCTTTATACATTTTCAGTGTTTTCCACACACTTTGCACATTAAATACATCAAACAGTACTTGTCACCACCTTTTTGAGTGCCCACCATGGTCTAAGCACATGAACTAGAAGTTAGGCAGGTGTGACAATTCCAGTTTGGCTACTTCCCAGCATGAATCTTGCCTAGGTCCCATAATCTCTGTCAGCCTCATTCTCCTCACTGTACAGTTACCCTGTTAGCTGTTCTTCATGAATTCTGGGAGTGCTGTAGTGGGCAGTGGGTGAGAATGGAGGCAGTCCCTTAGAATCCTGGTGCCAGGCAGAACACAGAGGCTGCAGGTTGTGTGGGTTGGAAGGCCAGGAAGAATACAGGATTTCCAGTAAAAGTAGAATATATATATATTCTGCACTGGGCTAACCCAGCCCCCATATATATATATATATATATATATTTTTTTTTTTAATTAGAATTTCAAATAAATAATTTTTTAGTATAATAATTTTTTACTGTGTCCCATGCAATACTTGGGTCAGATGGAAGTAAGGAGAGGTTCCTGGGTTAGAGACCTCTAGAGGGCTATGCTGATATGTTGTGCTCATGACTAGGGTGGCCTTGGTGGGCCAGTGGGTTGCCTCCAATCAACTCAAGCCTTGAGACAGAGTCTCAAGCTGTCGCCCTGGGAAGAGTGCTGTGGCATCACGGCTCACAGCAACCTCCAATTCCTGGGCTCAAGCGATTCTCCTGCCTCCACCTCCCAAGTAGCTGGGACTACAGGTGCCCACCACAACTCCCGGCTATTTTTTGGTTGCAGCTGTCGTTGTTTGGTGGGCGGGGCTGAATTTGAACCTGCGAGCTCAGATGTATATGGTTGGCGCCTTAGCCGCTTGAGCCACAGGCGCTGATCTTGCTTGATTCTTTAAAGTACTTTAATAACTGGCTTAGTTTGCTCCTTATCCCATAGCCATGGGGCACCATTGAAGGATTTTGAACAAGGAAAAGAATCTAATAAAGTGATGCTTTAAAAATAAATGCCATTCTTACTTCTGTCTCTAGGTTCTTAAAAAGAAATAGACAATGCTTAGGGATTGAAAGTTGCTGTGGTAAGTGGCTGACAGGTGATAGGAAGGTAAGTAACATGTAGGTGGCACCTGGAGTCACCCTGCTTTCTCTTTGCTTCTCCACTTCAAACTCACTGCATCAGCACTGAGTTCGGAAGAAAGGTGGAGAGAAGGGCATCCCTCTTCACCTCCAGATTGACACCTTCAAGCCCAGTGACAAGGGACTTCTGCCAGAGCACCTGCACTCGGCTGGCTGCCTCATTAAGGTGTTCAGGGTACAGGCAGCTCTGGGGCCCCTTTTTCCTCTCACGCAGGGCTATTACCCTGGCTCTCTGGCTGTGTGGCTTCTGGCCCTGCTTTGCTTTGCTCAGTCTGCTGTGCCCCATCTCTGTTTCTTTCTCTTTACACAGGGTGAGGGGGCTTAATCTCTTTCTCAGAGTCCACCCAGTAGTCTGGGCTCTGAGAAAGAGAGGCACAGAAGGGGCCTCTGAGGCTTTGTTGTCACTCCCCTTGAAGCCCAAAGGAGCTGACTGGAAACTGAAAACTGACCGGGAGAAACAAGTATCAGTGTGCCTGTGAGAGCACTGTCTTCTTGGAGGTGTGTGTTGGGACAGCAAGAAAAGGAAGGGAGATTTAAACAAAAGATCCGTAAAGATGGGGAAATTGAGGCCACAAGGACTATGACTGCACTGGGCTAACCCAGCCCCCAGGTGATATCTGTTTCTGCAGAGGACACCGCTGCCCTGCTGTAGTTTGAAGCTCCTGGGCACTAATACCTTTCAGACTCGTCTCTGGTGTCCTGCTATCACCACCATCTCCCTGGGAGTGCTGCTCCCTCTGCCTGGCTGGATGGCTCTTCCAGGGGCCTTTCCCAACTTCTCCAGACCTGCTGGCTATTTGGCTCTTATCCCTTGTGTTGAAACTCAGTCTACTGGTCAGAGCCAAGGCAGGTCCTTTGTCAATTCTGAATAGACAGATGGAAGGAGGTGAGCAAAAAGCCACCGCTGCCCTTGGGACACCAGCTGTTTGTTTGCCCACAGTGTTCACCAGGGCTAGAGCCTCACCAGCCTTTCTGCCCTCTAGCTCTGACCTCCCCTAACTCCTGCAAACTCCTGTCCCCAGAGAGGTGAGTAGGGATGAGCACCTTCTATCAGCCCACAGGGGAAGCGGCAGGGTTGAGCTTCTGGATGAGCATGCGGGCACAGGCCTGGGGGAAGGGCTAGTGAGGGGCAGAGACTGGATGCCCTGCTCCTCCTCACAGGCTTTGTTCCTCATCACCATTTGCTTTGGACATTTTGGGGTATAGCCCAGCTGAAGTGAGTCTTTCCCTTCCAACTCCCCAACCACTGTGCCGAAGGCTTCTCAGAGGCTTCATCTCACTGATCCAGGATTATCCAGGACAGGGTATCCCTGCCCCCTCGTGGCCAGATATGGCATGGCCTCAGATCCCAATTTACCAGACAGGAGCCTCCCCCTCCGAGCCTTGGAACTTCCCAAGGGGGGGCTGTTTGCATTCTCCCTTGTTCTCAGGACCCCCCTCTTTCTGCCTCAGGATCTGAACCCTGGAGCTACCATCTCAGAGATGCAGCAGTGGTTGCATCAGTTCCAGTTCTCTAGCTACTGCCAGGTGCTGGCCAATTTCACTGGTGAGGCCGTCATATGGCAGGGACGAGACCAGGAGTGGACTGAGGGTGGTACACTCGGGCAGGAAACCTGCCTCTGTCTTGGCTTGCTCTGTGCTCTTTAACCTTTCTTTCTTTCTTTTCTTTCTTTTTTTTTTTTTTGTAGAGACAGACTCTCACTTTATTGCCCTTGGTAGAGTGCTGTACCATCACAGCTCACAGCAACCTCCAGCTCCTGGGCTTAGGCGATTCTCTTGCCTCAGCCTCTCCAGTAGCTGGCACCACAGGCGCCCACCACAACGCCTGGCTATTTTTTGTTGCAGTTTGGCCGGGGTCAGGTTTGAACCCACCACCCTCGGTATATGGGGTTGGCACCCTACTTACTGAGCCACAGGTGCCACCCTTTTTTTTTTTCCTTTTGAGAAAGAGCCTCAAGCTGTCACCTTGAGTAGAGTGCTGTGGCATCACAGCAACCTCCAACTCTTGGGCTCAAGTGATTCTTTTGCCTCAGCCTCTCAAGTAGCTGGGACTACAGGCACCTGCCACAATACCCAGCTATTTTTTAGATGCAGCTGTCATTGTTGTTTGGCAGGCCTGGGCTGGATTTGAACCAGCGTAGGTGTATGTGGCTAGCGCTTTAGCCACTTGAGCCACAGGCGCCAAGCCTCCCCCCCCCCCAAAGACAGAGTTTCACTTTGTCACCCTTGGTAGAGTGCTGTGGCGTCACAGCTCACAGCAACTTCAAACTCTTGGGCTCAAACGATTCTCTTGCCTCAGCCTCCCAAGTAGCTGGGACTATAAATGCCCACTACAATGCCTGGCTATTTTTAGAGACAAGGTCTTACTCTTGCTCAGGCTGGTCTCAAACCCATGAACTTAGGCAATCCACCTGCCTCAGCCTCCCAGAGGGCTAGGATTATAGTCATGAGCCACTGTGCCCAGCCTGGGGTCAGGGTCTGGAAGTTAGGGTCTCTCCCACGGAGGGGAGCTAGAAATAGAACTTAGTTACTTCAGGCATGAAGGGCTGATACATAGACGGTTTTCTCGGCCTAGGCCTATCTGTCACCAGCTGACTTTGCACGTGGCTCAGGAGGCCTCTAGGTAAGAGAATGAGGTTCCTAAGAACCCCAACTCAGGTGAGGTGCTGGCTTCTCTCCAGAAATTCAGTGTGTGGTTACATGAAACCTCTTATGGTCTGGGAGAGGATGATGCTCCACCATTACTTGGCCCCAGAATGCCCTCCTTGGGATTCCCCTGCCTTTCACGACATTAGTTCTCTTTCCAGAATTTCTTATTGGGTTCATCCCACCATGTTCTACACCTCCACCCAGACTGACTTTGTCATCCCGTTAGTATGTGGGATCAGAATGTCATCATCTATTTGGGTTTCAGTCATTCATATGTGGGTCCCGAGAAGCCTCCCCAAACGTGAGTTAAAAGGTGGGGTAGATTTATAAGCTCTTTTTCCTTATTTCTCCCCACCCCCATCTCTGTGCTGCCCACTTCCCCAGGCTTTTATCAAGAGATTTCTCTGGATGAACTCGGTGCTGTATAGCTGATGGGGAAACTGGCTGAGCTTCTGGCCCTCTCAGCCAATCAGATAGATCGCCTTTTCCAAGGCCCTGGGGGCATCCTCATTCTCTTCAGTGACCAGGTAAAAGGCAGTTCCCTCCAAGTCACTGAGGAAGCCTTGATCACTCTTCCACCTTAAATCCAGTGTTCTTTTCTGATCCAAGTTAACTTTTCCATGTCATGGCTTATTCTGTTTGGCTCTAAGAACAGAATTGTCTTCATCACCACTTCTCCCTTACAGGTGGTCTGGAATCTTAAGGATGAATCATACTTTGTGGCTGTGGTGAAAAAAGGTAGGGCTTTTGGAGTGAGAGTAGATCTGCCTGGCCCTAAAAAGGATAAGACCATTTAGAGTATGTTCTGTCTTCTGAATGAGAATAAATGTTCTTTGAAGTTCTGTGTGCTGGGATAGCTGTGTCTTGAACTACTGGTAAACATCTGCTGAATGCCAGTCTCAAAGGGAGAGGAATTAACATAGCTAAAAGTTATTTATTGCTTAGGAAAAGTGATTGAATAAATGTATTCTCATGAAGGAAAAAATACTCCAGTTTCTGTTGTTAGGAAGTTTATTACAAGGGAAGGGAAGGCCTTCATTCTTCTTCCCCTCCCCTAAACAATCATACAAGGCAGAGGGGCAGGTGCTTCCTGAGTATCACCTGGTATAGAGCACCTCTGCACAGTCAGCTTATTTAGATGCTTGTCTTCCCATCCCTCTACTATGCCAGAGATGGTCAGCCTGGTATACAGTACACAAGGAGGCTAGGATTTGAAGTAGGGTTAGAAGAACACTTTGGTGTGGCAGATGCGTTGTAGGTTGCTTAGAGGTTGGGGACATGCCTTGTCCCAGTGGTGCCCTTTTTATTGCTTTCAGTGCAGAATCCAGATGGCTACTACTTGGTCCTGACTTAAGCCCAGGAGAGCTCAGCTGCAAGAGGAGACTGATGCGAGCCTGGTTCTCCTTATTCAGCAGATGCCTCGTTAGTACTCTCAGCTGACTCACCAAGCTCCAGGTGAAGAGCCAAACTATATTGCATCTTACCTCAGGGAGGCGACCAGTAGCTTTCAACCTCACTTTTCTTTCTGCTTAGCAGCAATGGTTGCTGGAACCCTGGACACAGCCTCCCTTGCCCATTCTTCTGAGCAGGCAGGCCAAGCTCATAAGAAAAACTGGTAATATGGATAAGGAGCTTTTACCATTAGCAGTGTTGGATGCTGAACACTACTGAGTGTGTTAAAATTTCATCTTAAAGTTTTTTTGTTTTTTTTTTTTGAGACAGAGCCTCAAGCTGTCACCCTGGTAGAGTGCCATGGCCTCTGCCTCCCAAGTAGCTGGGACTACAGGCACGTGCCACAACGCCCGGCTATTTTTTTTTTTTTTTTTTTGGTTGCTGTCATCATTGTTGTTTGGCGGGCCTGGGCTGGGTTTGAACCCGCCAGCTCAGGTGTACGTGGCTGGTGCTTTAGCCACCTGAGCCACAGGCGCCGAGCCCATCTTAAAGTTTAAAGAAGTAAAAAATAAAAAAATTAAAAAAGGTAATAAAGTAAAAATAAATCATGGGTCTAGGATGATAGAACAAAAAAAATTTACTTACCCTTTCCTTTTTAAAAAGTTTTAATACTTGGGAGGCTGAGGCAAGAGAATTGCCTAAGCCCAAGAACTGGAGGTTGCTGTGAGCTGTGATGCCACAGCACTCTACCAAGGGCAACAAAGTAAGACTCTGTCTCAAAAAAAAAAAAAGTTTTAAAAGTGAACTTTATTTTTGGCTCGGTGCCCATAACTCAGTGGTTAGAACACCAGCCACATACACCAGGGCTGGTGGGTTCAAACCTGGCCCAGGCCTGCCAAACAACAATGACAACTACAACCAAAAAATAGCCAGGCCTTGTGGCAGGCACCTATAATCCCAGCTACTCGGGAGGCTGAGGTAAGAAAATTACTTAAGCCCGAGAGCCACGGCACTCTACCCAGGGCGACATAGTGTGACTCTGTCTCAAAAACAAATAAAAATAAAATAAGTTAACTTTAAAAGTTAATTTTAAGTTAACCCTAAAATATATATATGTATATTTTTTTAAAGACAGAGTCTCACTTTGTCACCCTTGGTAGAGTGTTGTGGCATCACAGTTCACAGCAACCTCCAGCTCTTGGGCTTAGGCAATTATCTTGCCTCAGCCTCCTGAGTAGCTGGGACTATAGGCACCCACCACAATGCACAGCTATTTTTTTTGTTGTAGTTTGGCTGGGGCCAGGTTTGAACCCATCACCCTTGGTATATGGGGCCGGCACCCTACTCACTGAGCCATAGGTGCCTCCCTAATCTTTTATTCTTTTAGGTCTTAAATCTTTCTTTATATTTAAAGGTCATAAAATAATCCTATTTTCTATGCCTGTGGTTTTTTTTTTTTTTTTGTTGTTGTTGTTGTTGTTTTTGAGACAGAACCTCAAGCTGTTGTCCTGGGTAGAGTGCTGTGGGCTCACAGCAACCTCCAACTCCTGTGTTTAAGCGTTTCTCTTGCCTTGGCCTCCCAAGTAGCTGGGACTACAGGCGCCTGCCACAATGCCTGGCTATTTTTTGGTTGAGTTGTCATTGTTGTTTGGCAGGCCCAGGCTGGATTTGAACCCACCAGCTCTGGTGTATGTGGCTGGCACCTTAGCTGCTTCAGCTATAGGCACTGAGCCCTTTTCTTTTTTTTTTTTTTTTGAGACAGAGTCTATGTTGCCCTTTGGTAGAGTGCTATGGCATCACATCTCACAGCCACCTCAAACTCTTGGGCTTAAGCAATCCTCTTGCCTCAGCCTGTTGTTTGGCAGGCTCAGGCTGGTTCGAACCTGCCAGCTCCAGTGTGGCTGGCACCATATCCACTGAGCTACAGGTGCCGAGCCATACCTGTGCATATATTTAAGGGTTTTGGTTTCCACTTTAATTATCTCAGTTTATTATTTTTTTTGTAGACAGAGTCTCACTTTATTGCCCTTGGTAGTGCACTGTGGCATCACATTGCTCACAGCAACCTCCAACTCCTAGGCTTAGGCGATTCTCTTGCCTCAGGCTCCTGAGTAGCTGGGACTACAGGCACCCACCACAAAGCCCAGCTATTTCTTTTTTGCAATTTGGCCGGGGCTGGGTTTGAACCAGTCACCCTCAGTATATGGGGCCAGCACCCTACCCACTGATTCATAGGCACCGCCCTTGGTTTCCACTTTAAGGTCAATGATCCACATGAATTGTTCTGCTTCCCCTGCCCCTCAAAATCTTATTATGAAAATCACCAAAATTGCAGAAAAGTAAAGCTCATAGGGCATGAAATGGAAGACAAACCAAGGTACCCTCTTAAAAATACTTGCACACTTTTTTTTTTTGAGACTGTCTTAGTTTGTTGCCTTCGGTAGAATGCTGGGGTGTCAGCTCACAGCAACCGCAGACTCTTGGGCTCAAGTGAGTCTCTTGCCTCAGCCCCCCAAGTAGCTGGGACTACAGGCGCCACCACAATGCCCGGTCTTGCTCTGGCTCACAGTGGTCTCAAATTGGTGAGCTCAGGTGATCCACTCGCCTCAGCCGCCCAGAGCGCTAGGATTACAGATGTGAGCCACCACGACCAGCCCATAATTACTTATTGATCATTTATTACTTACAGATCATCTTTGGTGAGTCTTACACCAGATAGCCTCTGGCTAGAGAAGGCAGGAAAGACAAAGGCTCCAAAGACTGGCTGAACTGATTTAACAACAGATGGGAGAAAGAGAAGTCTGCTTATCTATTCCTTTCTTTTTGAGACAGAGTCTCATTCTGTTGCTCAGGCTGGAGTTCCATGGTGTCAGCCTCAAACTCCTCACAGCAATCTCAAACTCCTGAGCTCAAGCAATCCTCCTGCCTCAGTCTCCTGGGACTACAACAGGGACCTGCCACATGCCTGGCTAATTTTTCTATTGTTAGTAGAGACGGGGGTGTGGGTGTGGGGGTAGGGGTGTGTCTTTTTATGGCTCAAGCTTGTCTCCAATTCTCCAATTCCTGAGCTCAAGTGGTCCTCCTGACTCAGCCTCCCAGAGTGCTAGGATTACAGGTATGACTGTGCCTGGCCTGCTTTTCTTTTCTTTCTTTTTTTTTTTTTTTGAGACAGAGCCTCAAGCTGTCACCCTGGGTAGAGTGCCAGTGGCATCACAGCTCACAGTAACCTCCAGCTCCTGGGCTCAAGCGATTCTGTCTCAGTCTCCCAAGTAGCTGGGACTACAGGCACCCGCCACAATGCCTGGCTATTTTTTTTTTTTTTTTTTTTGGTTGTAGCCATCATTATTGTTTGGTGGGCCCAGGCTGGATTCGAACCCGCCAGCTCAGGTATATGTGGCTGGCGCCTTAGCCGCTTGAGCCACAGGCGCTGCCGAGCCCTGCTTATCTATTTCAAAGACTTACTAAGTGCCTCCCTTAACAGTTCTGGGCCGAATGACTTCATGTGGACAGCAGAGCAGACACTGCTTGCATCCCTGGGACCGCGTTGCCTTTAGATGATGAATGAAGGATATGGTCTTTACATTTTGAAGGGCACAAATGAATGACACACATTGTCAGTGATTACAGAGGTCTGCACCCAAGGGATGTCATGGCAGGGGAGATAATGTGAAATTTAAATCTAGGTTGCCAATTTGGCTCCACTGCTCATTTCTACCAAAAGGATAGTAACCCTGGGTAGTGCCTGTAGCTCAGTGGGTAGGGCTCCAGCCACATACACCAAGGATGGTGGGTTCAAATCTGGCCCAGGCCAGCTAAAAACAATGACAACTGCAGCAACAAAAAAAGCAGGGCGTTGTGATGGGCATCTGTAGTCCCAGCTACCTGGGAGGCTGGGGCAAGAGAATAGCTTAAGCCCCAGAGTTTGAGGTTGCTGTGAGCTGTGACGTCACAGCACTCTACCCAGGGCGACAGCTTGAGACTTTGTCCCCTCCCCCCAAAAAAAACAAAACAAAAAAACAAGGGTGGTGCCTGTGGCTCAGTGAGTAGGGCACCAGCCCCATATACTGAGGGTAGCGGGTTCAAACCCGGCCTCGGCCAAACTGCTACCAAAAAGTAGCCGGGCGTTGTGGCGGGCACCTGTAGTCCCAGCTGCTTGGGAGGCTGAGACAAGAGAATCGCATAAGCCCAAAAGCTGGAGGTTGCTGTGAGCTGTGTGATGTCATGGCACTCTACTGAGGGCAGTAAAGTGAGACTCTTGTCTCTACAAAAAAAAAAAAAAAAAAAAAAAAAATTAAAAGGATGATGTGCCATTATCTCATTTTCTCTTTCTTCTCTGTAAAGTAGGTAACTCTTATCCTCATCTTATCAATAAAGACATAAAGGTTAATTGCCTGAGTTCATACGTGGTGAAAGGTATAGTTGGGAATTCAGCCAATCTGACTTTTGAGTGTGTATTTAACCATGACACTACTCCATCTTCTCCTCATCAATCAAGGTAAGGACAATGAATGCTCCGCAGAGATAAGGGACTCAGGTTGAGTTTTAACCATCAAGTTAATTTAGATTATGTCTTCTGTGTTTCTTGAGGGCAAGTAGAGTTCAGGATATTAAATAATGGCTATTGAAAGTGTTATTAAATGAATACATATTAAGGCTATTAAAAGGGATTAAAAAATGTAAGGATACCAAAAAAGTCCCTTCACTTGGCCTTAGGAGCTTTGCAGTTCTAGGGTTTAAGGAAGTTAAGAATCACAGCTCCAAGTCAGGTTATTTCCACAGGAAAATGAAAAGTCTTCACAGCTTATTTCCTTTAATTACATCATAAAACAAAATTAGAACATACAGGAAACAATAGTTACATAACAATTTACTTTATATATTTATATATAAAAACATTTTTTTAGTCCAAAGATTTTTAAAGCAAAAGAAATCCTCTACTGCCACCTTAGATTTTATTTAAATAACCCCCCACCCCTATCCTCAAGTGCCAAAAGTATTGGTGGAAACATAGTCACTTGGACAGCTAATGGAACCTGTTGTTAAGTCACCTTATAGGGGACTGTGTCGCCCCCAGAGATTGGCTAAGCATTTGGAGCCGGCCAGGTGGAAAAACAAGCAAGCAGCACTTCCCACAGATTGCAGCACTCCAGGGTAGGCCAAGTTGCTAGGAAAAGCAGGGATCAGACCATGCCAGTCAACCACTCTCTGCATTTTACCCTCTTAGGAGAATGGGTGGGGGTTTGGGGTGCAGGGATGAAACAGAGCCCAGTTTGAAGGTGAAAGTTTCTCCAACAGTACCATCTACCCATCCATCACTGTCCCAAGCAAAGTCTTAACAGGTATGGGTTCTCCTCACAGTTCTCTGAGCTCTGCACAGGACACATTACTTAGGTCTGTGCTCTCAGGGTCACTGGAAGGTGGGCTAAGAGCAGCTGGGAAATACATGTGGAAACAAATCCTGGGAATCCTGGGAGGAAAAAGGAGATGGCCAGAGTGGGAAGGATGTAAAGGCCAAGTCATAAAACAGGAATAGAGAAAAGCAAAATTAAAGACTCTCCCTCACTACAGTTAGCCTTTGGAATGGGCAGTCATAAGACACTCAGGGGTCAGCTCTGAGAGCTGCAGCATGGTGAGAAGGAACACAAGTAACTTTTGATGAGCATGAACCCACAGATATTGTGTATGTGCCAAAAGGCTCCAGGAGTTAGAGGATTAGTGTGTAATTTGGAAGTGGGGTGAGCAGGGGAGTAAGAGAAGAAATCACAACTCACCCCCTTCCTGCACTTGTTAGAAATTAAGTCATCAGTAAAGCACAGATAAATTATTCTTAAGGGAAGGAAAAACTCATGGAAACCCAGGAAAGTAACAGGAAACGCTTCACTTATTCACACGATCTAGTATATTGTATTAGGAAAGAAAATCATTTCTTTAGGGGGAAAAGATAAAATTAGGTTTAGGATTTCTAAGACGTTAGGTTCTCATTCTCTAGTGCCATTAAAAAAAGAAAAAAATAGAATAATGACTTCAGGTGCTAAGAAGGTTTAGGTTAAGGTAAGAAACACAAACAGGTGTGTGAGCAGCACTGTGGTACAAATTTAATAAGAGACAACGACAAGAGAAACTTAATGGGGCTAAATTTTCTTTTTCCACTGTAACAAAAAAGACATCACTTCAATTCTCTTGCCTCAGCCTTCGGAGTAGCTGGGACTACAGGCGCCTGCCACAACGCCCGGCTATTTTTTTGTTGCAGTTTGGCGGGGGCCGGGTTTGAACCTGCCATCCTCAGTGTATGGGGCCAGGGTCTTACCAACTGAGCCACAGGCGCCGTCCCCTCCCATCTCTTTCTAGGGTTAGGATTCTCACGCTGCCTACCTGTTCGACCTACTATCAAAACCACACCCAGATCCAGAGAGTTCTTCAGTGATGCCAATATCCACCCACTGGGATGAATCTGGTGAAGTGTGTAGAAAGGGCATGGAGATCATTAGATCATTAGATGAAAGAGAAAGCAAATACATCCACGTGTGAGGCAGTTGTTGTTATATATTCAGGACAGGTGTTGCACCTCAGACAAAGTACCCCAGTTATAGAACTAATTCTTTACTTTGAACCCCATCTGCCATTTCCCCATGCCAAGTCTTCAGAATCAGACACTAGAAAATATATAGAATAGAAAGGGTTTTGTTTGCTCATGGTTCTTTTTCCCAAAAAGGTAATAAAGCACTCTGGCTAAGGAAGCACTGAGACTCAACATCTGCAAAAATAACTCAACAAGGACTTATTCAAAAAAACACATGTGGCAGAGATGGAAGAAGTGCATATGGACTTTCTCTTAACATCCATATGGGAGCTTGTCTAGCAAAACTTTTTTCTCCTGAAAATTAAGTGTAACTCTCTTGGGCTCCAAAGATTAATTCAAACTCAGCTGAGAGGTTATGTACTAACTTTCCTAAGGATAAAAAGCTTTGCATAAACAGAACTGATCAATTCCTAAGAATAAAAACCGATCAAACAGGTAGACATGACTTGAGGGGGAAGCTGCAGAAGCCCTTTACGCAAAAAACTCACTTGCCTCACATGGTGGTTTCTGGCAGGTGGAACGTTTGTCCTAGTGAGAAGGGAAAGCAAGCGCAACTGGTGCTTGCGTTCAGCTATGTTCTCTGCTAGAGAATCAAGACCTCAAGTTAGGGCACTTGGATATAGCAATTATAGTCAAATTGTATTCCCACATTATCTCAGTTTATACCCTATTGACATGGTCTTGGATAGCTTTCTGTATCTTCCATTCATATAATTAATATTTATGACAGAAATGAAGGTGAGAAGACTTCACATTTCCCCCTTTCCTCCTACTGCTTTAGAATTCTTTGGTCCAAGATCATAGTAAGGGGAGATAAGTTCTGCCTCAAGGCCTCCAACAAACATCCTACACCTCTCAAATAAGACTTAGCTAATTTGCATTGCTTGGGTTTGAAGTGTTTAAAGATCCTAGAATTGGTGGGCAGACAGAGGTGGCAATCTTCTTGTAAAATGTTCCAGAGTAAGAGCCACTGAAAAAGTCTGCTCAGCAAGAAAATACAACAGGGATAGAAACCTCTCATTAAATATGCACATAAGGGCTCAGCACCTGTAGCTCAGCGGCTAGGGCGCTGGCCACTGGCCACTGGCCACATACACCAGTGGGCTGGCAGGTTTAATCCTGGCCTGGGCCTGCCAAACAACAATGACAACTACAACAACAACAACAACAAAACATAGCCAGGCGTAATGGTGGGCACCTGTAGTCCTAGCTACTTGGGAGGCTGAGGCAAGAGAATTGCTAAAGCCCAAGAGTGTGAGGTTGCTGTGAGCTGTAAGGCTACAGCACTCTACTTAGGGCGACATAGTGAGACTCTGTCTCAAAAAAAAAGAAAAAAATGCACATAAGGAGGGAAACAGTAAAATAGAGCAATTTCCTTTAAGCCACTCCTTTCAATGGTGACGACCGGCTTGAGCAGACAGTGACTTTCTGCACAATAAACACTTGGTGGCCAAGGGTCAACCATGCTGTGTGAGTTTTCTTCCAGAAACATAGTTACCTAAAAATATACTGCCCACACAGGTAGGCTGAAAATCACTCTCTTCTTTCCAATGACACTTTCAAACTGCCTAACAACTTCAAACCAAGACAGCTTCCATTACAGACCTTCTTTAGGCCCCCAGGGCATTAGTAAGCTATCAAGCCATTAACAATGCATTTTAATTAGAAGAAAGAGAAGAATTTAGCTACTGAAGGATTATGGGTATATTGAACTATTCAAATAGTGTGGAAAGCCCAAAATAAAGCATTATAAATTTACCAGGTTTCTCTTTAAAATGTCTGATACAAGAGGAATGACTTATGTCCGGTAAACCAACATAACGGACGGAGAAATCAGACTGTCAATTTATAAAAACCACTTTTTTTTTTTTTTTGAGACAGAGTCTTACTTGGTCACCCTTGGTAGAGTGCCATGGCGTTTTAGCTCAAAGTAACCTCAAACTCTTGAGTTCAAGTGACCCTCTTGTCTCAGCCTCCCAAGTAGGTGGGACTACAGGTGCCCACCATAATGCCTGGCTATTTTTCAGAGATGGGGTCTTGCTCTGGTTCAGGCTGGTCTCGAACTTGTGAGCTCAGGCAATCCACCCACCTTGGCCTCCCAAGTGCTGGGTTTACAGGCGTGAGCCACCATGTCTAGCCTATAAAAACCATTTGAAGAAAACTTTTACATCCCATAAAGAGGAAAACAACTTTTTTTTTTTTTTTTTTTTAACAAAAAGCACAATGTACTTTCATATCCCAAATATTGGGAAAAAGGCTAAAGCCACATCCCCTTATTCCTCATATCCAACAGTTTGGTTTTAAAGTCAATTCAAATCAGTAAGCAAACATAAAGACCATCCAGTGAAAAATGGCCAAGGCCACCTGACAGTGAATTTAAAAGTGCCTACATCAGCCTCTGGATCAGGACAAGGATCCAAAGAGGAAGCCAGACTGGAGCATTACCGGGGTTGATATGGAGGCTTTAATAGAGGGCATGGATGGGTAAGAGAAGGAAATGGAGGAAATCAGTACCTCCCCTCCAAAACGTAGAATCACCCCAATGGGCCTAATGAAGAGGATGTAAAACACATTGATGTAGCAAGTGATGCTGGAAAATTTAAGGGATTAGAGTAGGGGAGAGGCTGATGAGAAAAGAGATGATCCGGATGTTTAAGAACTTTCTCTAGGCCAGGCCCAAGTGGGAATACCTGGAATCCCAACACTTTAGGAGGCAGAGTGGGGAGTTTGAGTGAGCTATGATTGTACCACCGCACTCCAGCCTGGGCAACAAAGTGAGAAAACAATTTTCTCCAGAGATACAACAACAGTTCCTCCTTCAGGCCCGCATGTAGATTTATGGCAGTAACTGTGAGGATACCTTCTTCCTTATTCTAAATCTCTTCTCTCTGTTCACTCCATATTTTTTCATTACAAAAGGCATTTTCTGAGTGGCTACAGTTAAGACAAGTGGACCAGTAAGTTTTTCATAAGAAGAAGTTTTCCTTATATTAAGCCTCATGGAATTTTCGAAGGTATTCTGGATATTGAGACAGGAAACATTATGTTCAGATGTTACCTGACCAAAACTTACCATGTTCTGTGTTCTCAATGCCTAGCATATTCATCAGCTGGCACAGGCTGCAAATTAGCATCAAAACTGTATTTGTTTCTAAGCTTGATGCTCCTGAAGTTTTTTTTTTTTTAATAACCAAAATTCACATTTTATTTAGATTAAAATAAACCATACAAAATTGATTCTGAAGTTTTCTTGAGAAGGGAACAAGGCTTCTCCCTGACCACAAACGAGGCAGTACTACATACTCTGGGTCTTTGTTCTCTCTCACTTGACTCTGTTTGTAACCCAGACAGGCTAGAGTTTGCCTTAACAGGAAGGATCATGAGCCCAAGTCCATGTGAACCTACATGTGGGTATACCCTTTCTGTAGAGAAGCAGCATTTCTAAGATCTTCAAGAACCAGTGCACAGGGTCTTTTAAATTTGTCATTTTGTTTAAGAAGTTGTTAGGTTCTTAACAACCTAAACTTGGGCAATCCAAATCCATACTCACTAATCAATCCAGGTTTTATGGGCAATTATTTAGGCACAAAAACAAACAAACAGGAAAACCCTTACACTTTTAGAATAGATGGCCCCTAAATATGCCTTTTTCTTTAGTTTTGTCTGAACATGTGACCTGGGGATTTGAATATCATCAACTAAGACTGAAGTGCACATGCATTCATGTGTGGATTTGTATGCATGGGGTATGTGGCCAAGAGAGTGAGTCTCACTTTAAAAAGTATATTCTTTATAAGGTAATTTGAAAAGAGGCTAAGGGGAAGGAGGAATGAAAAAACAAGTAGTTTGAGCTTTCAAAGGGGCATAATAAAATAGGATTTAAAGATAAATTTAATGCTAAATAATGAAGATTAGTATAGACTTTTAGGACTTTTATTTCTCAAGAGAGAAATAAATAAGATTTTATTCTCAAATATACTGGTAAAAACCAGCAACTGTAGCATCACAACAAGCCTTTTAAGCTAGATGTGGTGGCGCATGTCCGTAGTCCCAGCTACTTGGGAGGCTAAGGTGGGAGAATCACTTATGTCCAGGAATTTGAGGCCAGCCTGGAAAAAACAGTGAGAGCTTATCTATTAAAAATAAAAATATAATAAGCTTTTTAACAGTCTTGAATTATACAGAAGATGATCTAATATCAAGGTAGATTGCACATTTATGTCCTAAAAGAGCAAACATTAAAATTATCCTGTGGAAAAAAATCACATTAGGTTTCTAATCTTGGGTTTTAGAAATCTACTTCTTGTGCTTTAGAAACTCATTTTATTTCCCTCATCCTCTATGATTTTCATGGTTGGGTGTGCTTCTTCTTGGACCCTTGACTCTGGGTACTGAACCCCTCCTCTCAAGTTCTGGTGCCCAGGCTGGGGGAGACACCCCTACTTCCTCTCAATGTTCTCTTTCAGTTGCCTCAAATCCTTCAGCTGTCTACTCTCACATTTCATTTAGGAAAGTGTGGAGCAGGAGAGGGATGACTGACAGGTTCTAAAAACGTTCTGGTTCTTTGAGGCACCAACATTAGATATAATACTTTTAACACTGACATACATCTGACTAGCAATTTTGGGGCCAATCTTGTATCTTTGATAGGCTAAAATGAGGGAAAACAAGAGCAACTGATTGACTAGACTGTATAGGTCCCCTAACAGCATTCCTGCTAATGCAAAATCACCTCATAGACACAGGTCAGAGATTCTATTGATCACACTTAGATTTCAGTGAACATATGATAATGCTTATCATTAAGGTCTGAACTTGGGTAGCAGAGACTTCCAGGTTCAATTTTGGGATTTGCCATTCCACTTTTTCCTAATAATGCATTTCTCGCTTTCCTTATTAAATTGGTGGAGTCTGACAGAAGGAAAAATATACAGGGGAAATACTGAGCACATCGTGCAAATTATCATATGTCACAAGATACAACAGAAACCAAAAGGCAAAGTTTCTTGTCAACAGAATAGTTTTAGCTCAATTTCCTCTTGTAACTTTTCTTGATTTTTTTTTTTTTTTAAATAGTTTCCTTTCATATTGGCAAAGATTCAGGCAGGGTTCCCTAACAGTAAAATTTAGAATTAAAAAAATATTTATTGATAATGTCTTTTATAAATGTTTGGTAACCCCAACTAATTATCCAAAATGCAAACTGTAAACACAACAGTGAAAGAGTAATAACTAAGTGTGAATAAGTAGACTATGAACAGGTGACAGACTGAGCAAGAGTGTGGGAGGGAGCAACAGAGAATGGAAGACAAGTGCACAACTGATACGCTATGGACAGTGACAATTTGAGTGAATAAGTAATAGCATTTGGACCACAGTGATTTCAATGCGACCACTAGGAAACCGCTGGGCCAAATACCAAACAGGAGGAATGGACGAGCCTTCTTTGTGAGCATGCTCAGCATGCTGGCATGGAAACAAGGAAGCACAGAAGCTCTGTAGTCACAATAGATGGCTACCATTTCTAGGATACAAAGAAATTTTCTTCTGGTCCCTGGATATCATATATTATTTTTCCATGCTTTTCTTGACCCTGGAGGACTGCAGTTGCTATACCAAAATCCCCAAAGAAACCCTTTGACAAAGTAAAGAAACCACAGCAGCAATAACACCGTGTTTGCTGGAATGCCCCTCCCTCCACCTTGGCCTATGGTTTTCTTCTGGGCACCTCCAACAGGAATGGTTAAGTTTTACCAATCCACTGGACAAAGCCAGAATGAACTTCAGTCTCATGGTCACAAAGTGTGACTGGATGGGGATGAAGGTGTGTATGTGTGGCTCTGGAGATCTGGACACTGCCCTTACTTGGTAACCCTTGCCCAGAACACTGGGGTTGCTTCCACTGGAGAGACTCCACGGTAACTCTAGAAGTGTCATTAAATACTCAGTTCACCAAGGCTGACCACCTCCATTGTCATAGGATGATGCAGCATCTGCAGAAGCGCTGTCTGCTGCCCCCTACTGATGGGGGTGGAGTGACAGGTGCGAAGTAGGCGTGGACTTTAATATTGGGTAAATGGGTCTGAAACAAGACAGAAACATTACTGAGAAAGAGGGCAGAAACAGAAACTACAATGCTGCTTTTCAGAAAAACCACCAAGGGACTGAAGGAATATGAAAACAGGGCAGAGGATAAGCACTGGTCAGGATGCTGAGAGGAATGGGTTCTACTTGGTTTCGTCCTAGGCTGTTCAAAATGACCAGATCATAACTTTAGTACTTGCTTCCTTTTTTTTTTGGAGACAGAGTCTCACTTTAGTGTTGTAGCTCACAGCAAATTCAAACTCTTGGGCTCAAGTGTTTCTCCTGCCTCAGCCTCCCAAGCAGCTGGGACTAAGGTGCTTAGGTAACATGTAAGCTTAGGCAATCCACCTGCCTCGGCCTCCTAGGGTGCCAGGATTACAGGCGTGAGCCACCGCTTGTTTCCTTAATAATAAAACTGGGGAGAAACGTCATACTAATTTCTTATTTTGTCCTGAAGGAATTTCCAGTTGGATTCCCATAGGTGGAAAAAGATATGTAAATTTATTTTTTTTTCCAAGTCATTGTTGATAACACCTTTTCTAATTAAAAAAAAAAAAGAAACCCATTATCTTCTTCTAACAATATTATTCTAATCTTAACTACTATTCCTAAACAGCTACTATGTTCAAGGCAATGTGCTACTTAAGTGAGAAGAGCATAAAAATGGTCAAGATGGGGATCTTGGTCTTGGGTATCTACAGTCTAGACATGCACATAAATAGCTACATTGACTTGAAGTACAGATAACAGATCTTTGGTTATCTCCTGAGGATTCAGAGATAGAAAATTCCTGACAGCCAGGAGATCTAGAACTCTAGTATAAGGAGGTCACATTGGCACTCTTTCTCTTTTGGTGTGGAAGAAATATGGTTACAAGGCTTCCCCAGTGCAGATGTTTTCAGTCCTCTTATGTCTGAGGGGAGAGGAAGAGCTGAGGCCAACTGGAATTCAAGATGAGGTCTGATGTTCTTTTTTTTTTTTGAGATAGAGTCTCACTATGTCGCCCTTGGTAGAGTGCCGTGGCGTCACAGCTCACAGCAACCTCAAACTCTTGGGCTTAAGGGATTCTCTTGCCTCAGCCTCTGCAACCACAGGAAAAAATTATCTACCTTTAGGTTTGTATTCCATTTTTTTCCTTACTAAATATCCAAGTTAACCATAAAGTAGCTGGGTCTATAGGCACCTGCCACAACACCTGGCTTTTTTTGGTTGTAGTTGTTATTTGGCAGGCGTGGGCTGGGTTTGAACCTGCCTGCCCCGGTATATGTGGCTGGTGCCCTAGTCGCTGAGCTATAGGCGCCAAGCCGAGGTCCGGTGTTCTATTTGCTCAAGGCCACATGGCCAACAAGGACTTTTTTTTTAGATGTCAGTGGTAAGGGTCTAATTTAGCAGTGTCTTTCCCACATCAGGTATGAAGCTGATGTTCTAATAAAAGTCTGTTGAACAGAATAACATACAGATTCATTCAGCTTTTTATAACTTTTTTGCATGTAACATGTCTTCTAATCATTTGGCTATTCACAGATCTCTCCATTATGGAGGATGGGGGTCAAAAGAAAAGGAAAAAATCTACTCCATTTGTTGACTTAAAAAATAAAAACCCTAGGAAAGGGGTCTGATGTCAAAAGGAAATACAAATTAAATTTTAAATCCCAAACATTTTCTTTATGTTATTCCTTTCTTTCTTTTTGAATCAAAATGTAGCATGTACTTTTTCCCACTCTGAAGTTGTGTTTAAGCACTGGATGTTACAGAGCATCTGCTGGGAGGAGAATTACTTTATTTTCCTTCCGTGGGCATTTTCTTCCTAAATTTCCATCTGCAACCACAGGAAAAAACTATCTACGTTTAAGTTTGTACTCCATTTTTTTCCTTACTAAATATCCAAGTTAACTATAAGAATAATAGGAATCTAAATCTGGAAATAAAAAAGAAGAAGAAAAGCAAAGCAAGAGTGCTGAGAACATCAGAGCTGGAGAGTTATCCAGCCATCTTTACCCTGAGTCTCTTGATTCCAGCCCGTGTGATTTGCTGGCAGTCATAGAGTTCTATCCTCTCAAGGCTGTGACAACTCTTCAAGTGTTCCAGGGATGCATCTGTGATTAGAGGGCAATTGTCCAGCTCAATCACCTCCAGCTGGTCATGGGCGCAGGCTCCATTCCCTAGGTGACGAATTCCATCGTCTGTGATCAGCTCACAGTGAGAAAGACTCTGCAGCCAAAGAGAGTAAGTAAGGATATTGAAACATCTTTTGATATCCATTAGCCAGAGATGTGTAAAATCACAAAGGAGACCTTCTGGTTTGATTTTGATGAATGCAGAGCCACTAATAGATCCATATGATAAAATGAAGGATGCAAACTGGAGTTATAGGGGTTATGATTTCGGCAATCAAAGACTGATGTTTCTGTGTGTTATTCTAAATATATTTATATATACGCATATATATGTATATTATTATTATTATTATTTTTTTTTGTAGAGTCTCACTTTGTAGCCCTCAGTAGAGTGCTGTGGTGTCATAGCTCACAGCAACCTCAAAATCCTGGGCTCAAGCAATTCTCTTGCCTCAGCCTCCCAAGAAGCTGGGACTACAGGCACCCACCACAAGGTCTGGCTATTTTTAGAGATGGGTTCTTGCTCTAACTCAGGCTGGCCTTGAACTCGTGAGCTCAGGAAATCTGCCTGCCTCACCCTCCCAGAGTGCTGGGATTACAGGCATGAGCCACAAATATATTTTATAAATTTGTGTAATGACTGAATTAGTTCATGAACAAAATAAAATTAAAACATTTCTCTGTCAATTTTCCTTAAGTTCCTGGTTCTGGAAAACTTAGAAGATCTAACCCAACTTTGGACAGTAATGTGCCACCAAGCCAGAAGTAAACTTGGCTACAGAACAATTAACCAGAATACCTTCTGACAGTGTCACTGCAAATAATAGCAAGATCTCTTCCAGCAAAGCCTTGATTGGTTCCATTTGATTGGAAAAAAAACATTTAACTTTACAGGTCCTACACTACTTCACTTAAAGGTCCTCCCTTGATCATCAGAAAGCTGTCAATTTGGAGAAGCATCCCTCCACCAAGTGGTAGCCAGACACTAACTGGAAAGTTTTTTTTTTTTTTTAAGAGACAGAGCCTCACTTTGCTGTCCTCGGTACAGTGCTCTTGGGCTTAAGCAGCACTGTACCGAGGGCGGCACTGCAACCTCCAGCTCACAGCAACCTCCAGCTCTTGGCTTAGGCGATTCTCTTGCCTCAGCTTCCTGAGTAGCTGGGACTACAGGTGCCCGCCACAAAGCCTGGCTACTTTTTTGTTGTAGTTTGACCAGGGGTGGGTTCAAACCCACCACCCTTGGTATATGGAGCTGACGCCCTACCCACTGAGCCACAGGCACTGCCCAAAAAAAGTTAGTGTTATTTTCAAGTATGAGTTCCACCATGGAACTAATGCAGTGCAGACAGCTGGCAGTATCAAGTGTTTGGGAAGGATGTGTCTAATGAACGCACAATACATCAATGGTTTGAGAAGTTCTGTTGTGGTGATTTTAATTTTGAAATTGAGCTAATGTGGGCAATGTGAAACCAAGGTGGTTAATGATGGACCAAAAGCTATAGTGGAAATGAATCCATAACAACCTATGAGTGAATGAATAGTAAGGTTTGGCATTACTATTCCAGCAACAGTGGACCATGTGAAACAAATGAGCAAGGTTAAGAAGCTGGATAGACCCCTTCCCCACGCTCTATATAAGCGGCTGCTTGACACAATAAAGTTGAGTTCCTGCTTCGACAGGAAAAAAAAATAATAATAATAAAATAATTTTTTTTGCTTAAAAAATAAAAATAAAATAAATTACTTCAAAAAAAATGCAATTATTTAGTATTTCTACCATACAAGTAAAAGTTCTACCACAGAAGTGTAATAAATGCAACTATCTCAGGAGTATATACACGGTAGAGTAATATAATCAAACAATTAGTAATGAGTTTTAAATTGTATTACCTTTTTAAATATAACTTATAGTTTATTTAGTTTAATTTTTAATAATGTCTGTATTAACAACTGGCTTACCAAATTCCTTGCCAAAATTTAACTATCGACTCTTGTGAACCATTACAAGCTGGTTACAAGCCCAGTGTCTATTTGCAGTGAAGGCCTAGGCCTAACTCTTGGTTTCAGTATTAATTACATATTATAAAATTATGCTTGAAAGTAGGCTGGAATACTTAGCATATTTTTTTTTCCTCCAAAGATATAACTTTGACAAAGAAATCAATTTACCTCCTTCTTTTATACCCACACTGAAGGCTTTTAGTTTAGTAGTGTTAAAAACCATGACTATTTTCAATTTACTGAACCGGAAAGTTGGGAAGAAATTCAGGTGATGTGTGAAAAAAAAAATAAAAGAACATTTAGGGCAAAAAAAAATAATAAATAAATAAATAAATACATAAAGAGAAAAAGAGGCAAAACCCCAAACCCAAGTTTGACACTTAGGAGGCATTCACTGCCTTTCTCGAGCACTGAATCTCTGCAGCCAGTTCTGTGACAATGCAATCAGAATCACTTCTTTCTGGCACTGGCACAAGATGAAGCCGGTACAAGGTCTGCAGCCCTGGTCCCTCTTGCCCTCCCCTCCCCTCTGCAGCACCCTACAGCTAGGTTGTAGGGCTGAGAGTGAGTGTCAGAGGGGAAGGGGCTGGTCTGCTGGGCAGACTCCACTCAATACAGAGAATTCCAATGTATCCATATCACCAAGTGGCTGCCTTCTGGGGACATCAGGGCACCTGTGGGAGGAAAAGAACCTGGCTGGTGTGGAGGGAGCAAAACAGAATCTGAGAGCACATCTGGGTCTCCCCAGC
Source organism: Loris lydekkerianus (assembly GCA_963574355.1). Lineage (NCBI taxonomy): Eukaryota > Metazoa > Chordata > Mammalia > Primates > Lorisidae > Loris > Loris lydekkerianus. Next base: position 12,895 of record CAUYPK010104543.1, on the reverse strand, counting down.
AAGTCTGGCCTGAAGAAAGAAACAGGTGGTCTCAAGATCTCCAGGCAGGAAAAATGCTAGGAATGGTTGATATGCCTCTGTTATTAGAATAAGACTTCTCAACTGTGGGAGTCAGTAACACTCGTCAACTACTCTTATCCCACCCCACCCCACCCCCTAGCACATGGAAAAATTCCTATTCTAAGTGGCCATGTGACTTGCTCAGGCCAGTGAAAAGTGAGTGGGAATATAGATGTCACTTCTGGGTAAGAGATTTAAGAGAGGGCCAACCTCCAATGCATTCTCCTTCTACAACAGGGAATGTCAAAGGTGGTGGCTCTTCTGTCAGGCTGCATTGTAGAGAAATAGAACAAAGCCCCACAGCCGTGGGGAGCATGTAGCATGAAAGAAAAATAAACCTTCACTGCCACAGCATCATCTAGAAATAACTGCTTGTTACTGCAGCGTGACCTAGCTCATCCTGACCGATGTATCACCTGATTAACAAATACTCCAGACTTGTGCAATAAGAAAATGAAGGGGAAAAGAAAATCATTTTTGTTGGTTCAGGCTGCTCTAACACACTATCTTAGACTGGGTGATGTATCACAACAGAAACTTCTTGCTCACAGTTCTGGTGGCTGGGATGTCCAAGATCAAGGCACCAACAGATTTGGTGTTTGGTTAGAGCTCTTATTCTGCTTCATAGATGGCAACTTTTAGCTGTTGTCCCCACATGGCATTAGCAACAATCAAGCTTCCTCGGGCCTATGAAGGGCACAAAATTCTACTCATGAAAGCAGAGCCCTCATCACCTCTGCAAAGATCCCCCCTCCTAATACTATCTCCTTGGAGACTAGGTCTCAACATAGGAATGGGGACGAGGATACACATTCACACCACAGCAGAAGGAAACTTACATTTATTATTATTATTATTATTATTATTATATTTTGAGACAGGATCATGCTCTGTCACCCAGGCTAGAGTACAGTGGCATCATTGCAGCTCACTGCAGCCTCCTGGGCTCAAGGGATATCCTCCTGCCTCAGCCTCCTGGGTAGCTGGAATTACAGGCACATGCATCATGTCCAGGTCATTTTTCTATTTTTTGTAGAAATGGGGGTCTCACTATGTTGCTCAGGCTGGCCTCAAATTGCCAACAAGTGGTCTTCTTGCCTCAGCCTCCCAAAGCGCTAGGATTCCAGGGATGAGACACGACACCAGCTGACCACTTCTCCTGGGTTCCTTCTGCTTCTCAGGGCAGGTTATCACTGCCCTCCTCAATCACAGGTTGATTTCAGAGTTGAAACCTCAAAGGGCTGATCTAGTACCCCTGTTCCCATGTTCAGGGGGAGACCTGGCTTGGGCTATTTCCCGAAGGGAAAGTCATGCTAACTTTGAGGAACCTCCAGCATAGTGTCAGTTGTGTGCAAGTGTTCTCAGAGTGGGGAGGTCATTTGCTGAAGGATGAGAGTTGGCAGGGAGGGAGGTGTCCTGTCTCTTCACTTAATTAGTGGCCTTGAGCCCTGAAGAAAGAGACAGACAAAGGTGGGAAAGCAGCACTCTGTTGTCATTGCCCAGAGCATGAGGATGAGTTAGGGCTGGGACTGGACGTAGCTGAGCAGGCAGGTCCCGGCAGGCCCAGGTCAGCCAACAAAGGTGCAACAGGAAAGGCCCATCTTAGGAGTGGAGACTGAGTGCTGGATTCAAATGAGCAAGAGCCTCACACCTCTGGGATGTCCAGTTACTCATTTATTCACTCAACAAACATTCCTTAGGCATCTTCTATGTGCCTGGCACTTTTCTAGGTCCTTGGAAAAGAAATAGCAAACAAAACAGACATGAATTCCTGCCCTCTTAAACCTCCCATCTTAGTGGGGAGAAAGAGGCATTCAACCAACGACTAAGTAAGTATACAGTATATCTGATGTGACCACTGCTATGGAGAAGTAAAGTAGGCAGGGTGCAGGGAGTCAGAGTTGGGGCAACATTTAGTAGATTTGCCAGAAAAGGCTTCTCTGAGAAGGGGAGCAGCTGGTGGGCACCTCAGGGGGCAGCCTGTGGGTGGGCCCTATAGTACAGTGCCCCCAGAGCACAGGCAGGTGCAGCTGGGATGTGGATTTCCTTTGTATTAATATAAGGGAGGGTCAGGCTTGAAGGCAGGGGATAGGGGCAGAGGGCCCAGCTTTCCCCCAACTGGCCCCACCTGGCCCTGCCTTATCCCGTGAAGGGATCTAGCCAGGTTTGGGAAAAGAGCAGTGTGGGGGCCTGTCTCGGGCAGGACATCTGGCCAGACCTACCTCTGTGTGTGGAGGTAGGGATGGAGGTTTTGTTTTGCCCACTGGTAGCCACTTAGCCGGAGCCCTGGCTAGTCCATGTGGCCTGAGTCTCCTTTGCCAAACCACCGTTGATTCCTCCCATCAGCGCCAGCCTGAGGTATGACCTGGGCACACAGAGCCAGGGCCTCTGGCCAGCAGCCTGTGTCTGTTCTCTCCACTCTGAGGGCTGGGAGGAAGGGAAAGCTGGGAAGGGCTCTGTTCTAGGAGCTGCTGGGATGTGATGGCCTCTGCCAGGATCCTGGAGGATGGATGGACTGCTCAGACCAATCGTCCATTGGGAACCCCAGGTCCATTTTCCAGGTTTACATTCTCAATTCATAAAGGTTTAAAAACTATGGATTTTCATTTTGCTTCTTGCACCCATAACCTCCCCAAGCATCCTCCAGGGCTTGGGGCGGCAGGGCTGGCGAGGTAATGTAGCACCTCCGCCAGCCAGATGGGCACCCGGGGAGAGGGGACATTAGGCAGATCAACCGCTGCAGATCAATCAGGCCTTGCCCTGCTTGCAGAGGCCCTGGCTGCAGCTACTCTGGTTTGTCCTATCATGTGTCAGGATGTGTGTGTACAGGGGAGTGAAGGGTGGAAAACTCTGGAAAGTCTCAGACCTTCCAGCCCGCTGAGGACAGTGGAACCAGGCTCAAATCTGCACTCGCACAGAACAGAGTCCACAGAAGGGCGGGCTCTTCCACTCTCTCCCGCCCTGCTACAGCCCAACTGGCCACACTCAGGCCCATGCCACAGCACTGCTCTTCCTATTCCCCTGCTGACAGAGGCCACAAGCACAGCCAGGAGCTTCTTCCCCAGTGCCCTTACTACAGGCCCACCAGACCCTGCACACACACTGGCCTCGCTGCTACCCCAGAGGGAGACTCCAGCAGAAACTTCAGCACACCTGGGAGACGCCCTGTTCTGGGGCGCACAGTTTGGCCTCTGTCACCTGCATACAGAGATCAAGGCCCACTGTCAAGAAAGAGCAGAGAGATAGGCCAAGGTTTAGTCTCTCTCATGCCTCTGCCTACAGAGTGTGCAGACACACCAGACACTAAATACTTCAGCAGGTGAATGATTTTGGAGGGCGTGGGGAGAAGGCTAGGGCTTCTCTCATACAAAGGCAGAGCTCCTTGGTGAGTGATTGTTTTAGGAAAGAAGAAAGGGCAGCCTAAGAGCCCTTTCAGCTTCAGTTCTAGGGCACTTAGCAGCCACTGTCCGGATGCCCCACCTGATGCTGGGGCTCCACCCTTCCCCTCTTCGCCCCCTGAACAAGGGACCATAAGGAAGGGCCAGGCTTCTATGCCCACCCTGCCCAGTCTCCACAACTAAGTTTTACCCTGGCCTCTTAGGCTTCCCGACTGGCATCCTAACGCTACCAGCTCTGGCCTTGGCCTTAGCATTGGCCTGGGGAGTCCTCCCCAGGGGAACCACTCCCAAGGCCTGGCCCCTCTGCACCTGAGACAGGCTCTCCATGCTACACCCTTCCCAAGCCCTGCTGAATCCCTGCAGGAGACAAGGCAGGGCCTCCATGGGGAAAGTGCCCCTAACCCCCGTTTTTACCTCCACAATCATGGCCTCCCACAGCCAGCCCTGTGGCCACTTGCTCTCCAGGATGACAAAGACACTTGCCCAGGGGGCTCCTTTCCTCCCTGGAGAGGGGCCCCATGCAACCAGGAGACCCCAGGCTCAAGAGCATGTTCATGAGAAGCCTCTGTCTTCTCATCAGCCAAATGGGGTCATGCTGATGGGCCAGACCCCTATGAGTGGCAGGTGAACATCCCCAGGGTCGGTCCTAGTTCACCTTTGTGATCACCATGCTCGTCCAAGATGGGGCAGGAGGTGAAGAGGGATTTAAAAGACAGTAAGGTACAAATCTTTCACCTTGCCACAGGCATGCTGTGTGGGAAATAGTCATCTGGCCCATATCTCTGGGAGGCCTGAAGGCTCTTGGGAGGTTTCTGATTCTGGGAGTGGGAGAGGGTGGACCTGGGATGAGCCTGGGGAGCATGTGGAGGGAGGTCTCTTCGCTGCTTCCTCCTGGCCAGTGAGGCCTATCCAGAGGTGACCTCAGCAAAGGGGGCAGCCCCCCATTCCCGACTTTTCCTGCCCTTGGTGGCCCAGATCCCTTCAGAGGTCGGCCCTCCGTGTGGGAGATGAACGTCTGCTGGAAGAGTGAGGGGGAAAGGGCGGGACAGCCACCTGCAAGGCCTCCTTTGGACCAAACCATCCAACCACCTGGCCTGCAGCAGGTCTGGATCCAGGCAAGAAGAATGGGGAGCAAGACCTGAACTGCCCCTGCTTAAAGCTTTCATGTTTGGGGACCAATTCATTATCTGAACCTCCGAATTTGAAAAGAGGATGTTTAATCTTCCGTTTCCCCAGGGTCTCAGCCCTTTGACCCTGCTTCTTGACCTCTGCCCTTCCACCTTACCACTTTCCCCAGAGGCCGCCTCTGCAGGGCTGCTTTGTTTGGTAAACAAGGTTCCCCAGTGGGGGAGGGGAACGCACGGGGCTGGCAGGGCACCTGGGCAGGAAGCCATGTGTTTTCCACTGGGTTACAGTGGCAAACTGAGAAGAAAGGGAGTGGCCCCGGGTGGGTGGGTGCCAAGAGTTGCTCACAGATTCTGCCCTGTGCCCCAAGTAAGGTTCTTTGTACTCCTCTGGGAGACAGTGAGCATTTGCTGAAGTCACAGTGCCTGAAGCAAGGTCATTCTTTGTTCTCTTTCTAATTATTGTCACACAAAGAGCTGGCCAGAGGCATTGGTGGCAGGGGGCACAGCTGCAGCAGATGCAAGAAAAGTGTCCCCAGGGAGGAGTAGGGGCCACGAGTGGGAGTAGGGGTGGGCTCCTTGGCCAGATTTCCCCATGCTCTGAAACAATCCAGTGGTGAGGCAGAAGGTGCCAAGGAGACCTAGGGTCAAGTCCCAGTTTTGCTTCTAATTCGATTTTGGCCTTGGACAAATACTTCTCTTTACCTCAGTTTCGTCATCTGTAAAATGGGAAGAATGGTGGTACCTCTTTTATGGTGCTGTGGAGAAAATTAAATTTGATTATGAAAGTGACCTAGTCTAGTGTTGGTCACTCTGAGCTCTATATAGGCTCTCTCGCTATAATTTTATCTGGTGAGAGTTTTTCTTCCCAGGTCACTCTGCCCCAACTTCCTCTTCTTTTCCAATTCTCACTTTGTGTCCCCAGGACACTAACCTCGACCTGACACGCAAGGGTGGGTAGCAAGCCTCGGTCTGTGGATTCTCCCCTTACCTTGAGCCAGCGGTTCTCAACCTGGGGTGATTTTGCCCCCAGGAACACTTGACAAGGCCTGGGGACATTTTTTGTTGTTGTGACTGAGGGAAGGGTGCTGCTGGCAACTAGCAGGTAGAGTCCAGGGAACATTTCTACATTGTGGGGGGCACAGGACAGCCCCCCACAATGTAGAAATGTTCAGCACAAAATATCAATGCTATGGTTGATACTGACCTGAGCTTGGGGCCAGGACAGGGGAGGATGCCAGTCACTGATCTGTCCTGACCTGTGCCAGCATGGACTGCTGTGCCCTCCTGGGGTATTTCCATTTTCCCACATTCCCTCAAGAGTTCCCAGGAACAAAAGCAATCCCTGCATGCGAATTATGTATCCTGAGAGGCCAGCTACAATATGCACTCATGTAAATCAATGAACAAAAGCCACTCGCTGTGGCTCCAATTGCTAAACAAAGCCTTGAAACTAATGCTTGTAATTTGAAGTATTCACAAAAGTGATAAAAATCTATCCAGAGTACTGGGTCCTCCTCTGTCTCTCAGTGACACTTCCAGCCTTTCAGCTGTCATTCAGCCGCAGTGGCTCCCAGGAGGGAGACTCTGCAGAGCTGGTCACCAGGGTCCCCCCTGAGTTTAACCCCTTGCTGGGTGTCCACCTCTCGCTGGAGGCAGGGACCAGGGACCAGGAACTCTCCTTCCTGCGTGGGCCCTGGTTACCTTGGTCACCGTCAGAGACAAACCAAACAAACTAACTAAAGGGGGCAAGGGCAGGAGTGGAGAAGAAAGGGTGAATGGAAGGTTGCCCTACAAATTTGTATCACCTCGGTAAGTCTTTCCTCAAAATGGATTCCCAGTGAAAGGACTCAGCTCCATAGAAGACCAGCTAGTCTCTCCCTTTTGCTCTCTGTAGGGCTGTGTCCTTGTTCGTAGCTAAATACGTCATTCCTGAAGAAGTCACCACAAATAGCATGACCATTGTCAAAGCAAATCTTGACGTTATGCTTCTGTCCATATTATAATTGAGGTAATTGAGGGAAATGCTAAATTTATGGACATACAATGTGTCATATTATCGGTGTATCTCTCTGATATCTGAAAGTTGACCATCCCTGACCATAAACAGATTTCATCACCAGAGAAGAAAGGAATGTGATTCTTACCTTGAAATTGTGTGCAAGACATACGATAGAAAATTAGAATCTTAATCCATTTTTTTAAACTTCTAACATGTAAAAGAAAATAATCATTTTGAAAACCCTTTGTCTTTCTGGGGGGTGGATGGAGGATTCTCCCAAACCATAATGATTCAGCATTCTGTTTTAGTCTGCCACAACTCTTCCCCCATATGCCTAAGAAATTTGACAAGATGCTCCACCCCTGATGAAACAGGGTCAGTTGATGGAAATGTACCAGTCCAAGCACCCCATCTCAGCTTTATAAAGGGGTGCTGACACACACTTTGTCTACATTAACATAGAAATGGCAAGTGCTTTATTTAGCCATAACTAAACTCGAGAACAGTCCTTGGGAGCCATAGTAATAAATACAAGTTAGCTTACTGAGTTTTTTTACACTTGACCACTGGGCCTGGTATTCACATGCAAATCCTTGCACAGTCCTTGAGCAAGTCACATCACTTCTCTGGGCTTTCCTGTCCTTAAATCACCAAAGGTAATAATAGTATTCACTTTGGGGTGCTATTCGGAGAATTAAAATAAATGAAAAATATTGAGCCCTCAGCAGAGCACTTGGACTTTAGTTCTTGCTAGGTAAAGGTTAATTATTGTGTACTTATTATAATATGTAGGTCTAATTCAAGTTGCTCCCATCCCCCTGGTACAGGCTGAAAGAGGTTTCCAAAGTCATTTTTGCTGAGTTTCTCAGCACTCCCAGAATGGGTATGTCTTATTTCTGCTGAGCTCGCCGGCAGCTGAGAACAGAGTGCGCATTACCTTTAGGAAAGGCCAGCCTGCCCAGCTGGCCTTTATAGAGTGGAGAACCCGACATAGTCAGTTGGACTCCTGAAGCCAACAGCTTCCTAATCCAGGAGATAAGAGCTCAGGGCAGGGAGAGCCCCAAGACCCTGTCCAAGTCTGAAGTTCTGTGATTTCAGAATCCCTGGTCCGAGGACGTGACAGAAATTGGCAAGTGCCCCACATGTATTTGTCACTTGCTTCTTGGAATCCTCCATAGCGCCCAGAACAGTGTTTTCTGGCACTCAGTCAATATCTGCTCATCGATCCATTGGTCAGATTCCAGGTCTCATGACTCCCAGCTCCCTGCTCTTTTAATTTCAGAAAGGTCGATCAATCAATCAATATATTTTCTCCAATGCTGCAGCACCGCTGTGCAGTTCAGAAGGAAGTCAGCACCAGCCCAATAGCACCTCTGTCTCAGCCCAACAGGCAGATAGTACACACACCGAACACACCTGTGCACACACACACATACACACTTCAGAGGATGTAGTGGCTGAGTCACAGGGCATTCTCTCATTTCTAGGAGACGATCTTTGGTGGACTCACTGGGGAATTTCCTGGCTTTGCCTGACGTTTAAGATGTGAGAAAAAATGACTCAACCAGAGCACACGGCTGCAAGACGGCTCCAAGAACCACACACATCCCGGCAGGCCGGCTGGAAAGTGCAAATACCTCTGCAGCCTGGACTGTGCCCCCAAGTGTGCCAGGGAAGGGGCCCCCTACTGTTGGAAAGATGGGAGCTCTCAGGAGAATGAACAAGAAAACAACAGATAAGTAAGGAAGGGGGTGGGGCGATCTGGGCCCCTCACTCTCTAGCTTCGTCCCTAAAAGTCATTTTATCTGCCTAACTCCAAATTTCCCCCATTTTCCGAGTCAGTGTCTCTGCTGGGCTCAGTGAGCAGGCCTTGCCTGATCACATCCCCGGTCATTGCTTAGCTGGGAACTGTTGTCAATTTAGAGCAGTTGGAATTCATTTCTCTGTATTCACATGGGATCTTATCAAAGGGGGCTGCTGGGTGGTGGCAGGGAGGAGCTGCTGGTTCTATTCTTCCTCTCCCCCCCTTCCCGCCTGCTGGGGGTCCCTCTCCCCCTGCCACCCCCAGCCTGAGTCAGAGCTCTCCTCCTCTCTGAAGTTAATGGCTGTAAGAAGATTTCATTTTATTATATCTCCAACAGCCTTGATATTTTAAATTTGCCTTTGACAAACTCAGAGCCCTGGAATCATCATTTAGGAAACAAAGCTTAACCGGGAGCTTTTAAGAAGGGCTTTTTCCTTTCAATTTTAGCCGGCTAGTAAAAATCAATACCGCTGTGTTCCCATCTGTAGACCACCTGACATCTCATGAATGGTCAATGGAGCCTGCTCTGGCTGCAGAAGCTTCTGAGAGACGCAGTGGCCAGCTCGGCCTGGCAGCCGGCCGCTCGCCTTTCTTCTCTGCCAATTTGGAGGCTTCACTCACCCCAGAACATGCTCCTGGGTACCTTCCTTGTGGGGAAGGGTCAGGTCTTCACTGAAAGAGTTCTGAGTGGCCAAACTGAGGACAAAAAAAATGTGGAGTGGGGAGGGGAGGTGTTATCCAAGCCCAAAGATGATCTAACCCTTTGTCCCCCAAAGGATTCATTAAATAGGACAAGCCAGGATGGGGGTTTGGAGGGTCTTATGCCAGTGCAATTAGCCATGAGCTCCAGATTTGAGAAGCTGTCAACTGGTCCTGGCCAGTGCCAAAAAGTTTGGGACCCAAACCCCTGCCCAGATGCTTGTCAACCCCTCAGTGGGCTGAAGCAGGGATGACAATAAAACTCAGCTCTGAGACGCTGTGTACCCTGAGGATGTGGGTCTGTCCCGCTGCCCACAGGCATTTACATGTCCCCTCCAAGGACATCCAGTGTGGCTCTTCCAGCAGGCAGCACAGACAAGGGAGGCATGTGTGACTCCCAAACAATGGAGCCAAAATTCAGGAGCCGCCATGACCACAGGACCTATGAACACCAGGGTTCCGCCAACAAGAGCCACACAAGGTGGGGAAACATGAAACAGCCACCCCCTCGCCTACCCTGAGGCCTTTTCAAAGCCACAGACTGAACCATATTGTCACTCCCAAGCCAAGTTTAACTTCTAAAGAAATCTTTTCAAGATGTTTAAAGCCCCCGAGCACAGTTTAGCTCTAAGCGCTACCATCTGCCACGGCAGGCAGGCCCGTCCTGTAATCCCTGGCTTGACAGAGGCCAGGAGCAGGTTGCCTGCTGTGCCCACTGGAGAATGCACGTTGGGTAGTGAGTGACAAAGGGCTCTGCCGCTCCTGAGCAGCCACACATGGAGCATGGCGGGGCTGGGAGGGGCTGGGGAGAGTGCACATCTGTGAGGCCACATAGCACACCTGGACCACAGCCAGGTAGGTCTGCCTGGTTCCCTCACAGGCGCCCCCCCGGGCCACTATGAGCAGGGGAGGGATGGAGGTCCACCAGGAAGGCCTGACACTGCTGGGACTCCTGAATCTCAGCTGCAGATCTGATTTCAAATAGAAACCCACCTTATTTTGCTTTTTGTTTGTTTTTAGCAAAGGCCACAGCACAAAATTTATTGAGATTATTTACCAAATAATTCATACACATCCATATTACTGAATGGAAATAATGTTAATTAAAAAAACAAAACTCAAATTAGGGTCTTTCAAAATACTCAAAAACTTCTTAGAGACTATAACTTTAACAAATGGAATGATCAAACTAGTAAAATCAGATGTATCTTGATCTACTCCAAATCTTAATATTGCCAATGTTTCTCTCCTTTTATTTTTCTGTTTATTTTTTTCTGTTTTAGAAAATGTCATCATGATATGGCATGAATATCATTTGAATAGAAGAAATAATAATAATTTCCATTAGCTATCTATCATCTTCTCTCTGACTTCGTATATCCGGGGTCCAGGAAATGCCCAGACAGGTCAGGAGGTCTGATATCCCAGCACCAGAGCACAGCACTGGAACATCTTGCAGACTCAGCCAGAGGAGGAAGAGGCCCCTTTAGGTGGAGGGTGAAGGGGTGAGGCCAGGGGTAAGGGAGATCAAGGAGGCCCAAAAGACCAGCATGGAGTGAAAGGTCAAGGTCACGTGGGGACAAGGTTGTGACAAGGACCTCAGATGTGCTCTTGAACATCCCCTGCAGTCAATAGACCCAGGCTGGCCTAAGCAGGAGAGAGAGAGCCTGGGGTCCACGGGCAATGTTGGCCCCAGCCTTGGAGGTCACATCCAACAATGGGCAGCTCAACTTGAGCATGACCATGATCATTGATCTGGGCAGCAACTGCCTAGTTTGATATGCTGTGTGGCCAGGGAAGCTGGAAGTCAAGGAGGAGGATGTCCCGAGTCTGAGCACTGCTCTGAACTGCAGCAGAGGGACGGTGATGTTCAACGGTTAGAGACGCACTCCTGGGAGCCACTGATTGGATGGCATGACCCTAAGCAAATCACGTAAACTTGTAGTGCCTTCGTTTTCCTATCTATGAAATGGGTATAGCTGCTGATAAATGCATACACTTCACAGGGTTGTTGCGAGGCCTAATACAGAATGGACATAAATTCTGTGTGCAGTTTAAAATAGTTTAACATAGTAAATTGCACACGAACTTTATGTCCACCCGGTACATACGAAGTGCTTAGAGCAGTATCTAGGACATAGCAGGCGCTAGATGAGGGTCAGCCCTCACCATTGTTATTGCTCCATCATTTATCACAGGACTGAGAAGGGGGCAGTCGCAGATGGTATCTCAGTTTGTTGAGAGAACAGAACGCAGCTTGGGCTCCTGAACAAAGCTGGGCTCTTCTACCAGAACCAGAGGACCCATCAGCTGTCAGAATTCCTGAGCACATTCAGCAGCTTTCCTTCTGTCCCCTGTCATCCCACATGACCTGACCTGTTCCTAGGGTGGCCTGGCAGATCTGAGGCCACCCCCAAGGAGGCTGGAGTTAGATTTCTGGGTGTAGATGCCTGTCAGAAGCTCTGCGAGGAGAAATCCGGTCCTTAGGCTCCGATCGGCCACAACCCCCAGACGCCGTCTGGCAGAGGGTGTGTTTGGGAAACCTCATTTCCCATCAAGTCTCAGATGGGATCCAACTGGTACTCAGAGGGTTCCTCGGGCTGGAACAAGCCAGCTGACTTGCCACATAGAGCAACACGTGAGTTGTAACACAGAAGCAGGAGACTGACTGGGAGTTTGTCTTTTTCATTTTCTCTAGACCAGATCTAGGTGGAGACAGTTAAAAGTCTTCAAAATCTTTAACCAAACATGCCAGCCTGCCTGGAAGCACACTGAAATGGTTTCAAGGTCGGTCCAGATTCTCCCTCCCTCCACCCATTCCGTTCCTCCAGTCCTGCCCACTCCACCCAGCCCCCAACGTGGAGTACGACGGCTGGAACTGCTGAGGTCCAGGCCCCTGCGTTCCAATCCCACTTTTACCATTACTGGCTGTGTGAGCTTCTCTGGCCTCAATCTGCTCATCTATAAAATGGGGATAAGAATTATTTCTAAGACGGTTGTGCACATCCAGTGAATTCATCTGTGGAAAGTCCCTGGAGCAGTGATTTTCAACTGGTGCACCGAGAGACGCTCTTAAATGTGCTTCAAAATTTTTAAAGATAATTGAATTGTTTTCAAAAGAAGCTCAAAGCACAATAAGTATATTCTTTCTTTTTTATTCTTTTTTTTTTGCATCAACATAATTTAAGTGTGCCACAGAGTTTAACTATAAGTTCAAGTGTGCCGTGAGATTAAAAGGATTGAAAAACACTGCACTATAGTAATGCCCAGAGCTTACAACCATCCGTTATTCTGTGCAATAATCCCACAGAACAAATATTTAATAATAATCACCCTGTGTCCTACATGACTTTCAGTTGTGCCACTAAACATTAGAATGGGTTGAAAATGTCTTTATAAGGAGCTAAGTGTAAAACATAACTTTTAAAAAAATATATAAACGTAACATTTTTTTTTCTTTCTTTTTTTTTTTTATTATAGATAAAAATATGCACCATAGATGTGGCCCAACCCCTCACCCTCCCTCCACCCAAACCTCCCCCCTCCCTTCCTCTTCCTTGGTCCTTTCCTCATGGTCTTGTGGTATAGTTGGGTTATAGCCTTCATGTGAAAGCTATATTTAGCTTCATAGTAGGGCTGAGTACATTGGATACTTTTTCTTCCATTTCTGGGATACTTTGCTAAGGAGAATATGTTCCAGCTCCATCCATGTAAACATGAAAGAGGTAAAGTCTCCATCTTTCTTTAAGACTGCATAGTATTCCATGGTATACATGTACCACAATTTGCTAGTCCATTCGTGGGTCGA
>CAUYPK010104540.1:0-12294 GCA_963574355.1 Loris lydekkerianus | reverse complement strand
GCCCAAGTGCCCATCAATTCAAGAATGGATTAATTAACTGTGGTATATGTACGCCATGGAATATTATGCAGCCTTAAAGAAAGATGGAGACTTTACCTCTTTCATGTTGACATGGATGGAACTGGAACATATTCTTCTTAGTAAAGTATCTCAAGAATGAAAGAAAAAGTATCCAATGTACTCAGCCCTACTATGAAACTAATTTATAGCTTTCATATGAAAGCTAAGAATATGGGGAAAGGGGAAAAGGAGGGGAGGATGGAGGATGGGTGGAGGGAAGGTGATAGGTGGGATTACACCTGTGGTGCATCTTACAAGGGTGCATGTGAAACTTAGTAAATGTAGAATATAAATGTCTTAACACAATAACTAACTAAGAAAACGCCAGGAAGGCTATGTTAACCAGTTTGATGAAAATATTTCTAATTGTATATAAAACCAGTGTATGGTGCCCCATGATTGCATTAATGTACACAACTATGATTTAATATAGATAAATAATAAATCATGAGAAATAAAAACTGGTAGAACTGCTAAAAAATTCAGTGTAGCTGCAGAATACAAATTGAACATACAAAACTTAGTAGCATTTCCTTTTTGTGTGTGTACCCATTAAGTGGGAAGTAGTGTTTCTATGTACTAATAACAAACTACCTTGAAAGGAAGTTAAGAAAGTAATCTAATTTACAATAGCACCACCAAAAAAAAAAAAAAAAAAAATGTTTAGGAGAAAATTTAACCAAGGAGCTAAAAGAATATAGTGAAAACTATAAAACACTAATGAAAGAAATTAAAGAAGATGTAAATAATGGAAAGATATGCCATGTTTATAATTGAGAAGAATGAATATTTTTAAAATGTACATACTAAAGATTCAATGCAATCTCTATCAAAGCAATCTACAGATTCAATGCAATCTTTATCAAAATTCCAATGTCACTTTTTACAGAAATAGAAAAAGAAAAATCCTTAAATTCACATAAAACCATAAAAGACCCTGAATAGCCAAAACAATCTTGAGCAAAAAGAACAAAGTTGGAGCTTCACATTCCCTTATTTCAAATACATATTATCAGGTAATTGTAACACACAAAACCATAAAAATAGATATATCAACAAATGAAGTGGGATCAAAAGCCCAGAAATAAATCCTTGCAGTTATGGTCTATTTATTTTCAACAAAGGTGCAAAAAACACACAATGAGGAAAGCAATTGCACATGAACTTTATTGCCATGCCGTACAGCCTCTTCAGTAAATGATGTTGGAAATATTGGATATCTACATGCAAAAATATGAAGTTTGGGGTGTCACCTGTGGCTCAGTGAGTAGGGTGCCAGCCCCATATACTTAGGGTGGCAGGTTTGAACCTGGCCCCGGTCAAACTGCAACAAAAAAAAAAAATAGCCAACTTTTATGGCGGGTGCCAGTAGTCTCAGCTACTCGGGAGGCTGAGGCAATAGAATCACTTAAGCCCAAGAGTTGGAGGTTGCTGTGAGCTGTGATACCACAGCAATCAACTGAGGGTGACAAAGTAAAACTCTGTCTCTAAAAAAAAAAAAAAAAAAAAAAAATTAAGTTTGATCCTTACCTCATACTGTATACAGAAAAAACAACTGAATATGAATTAAAGACTCAAATGTAAGACCTGATACTGTAAACTACTAGGTGAAAATGTAAGGAAAATGCTCAGTGATATTGGTCTGGGTATTGATTTTCTGTATATGACCCTGAAAATATGCAATGTTTTTCCCTGAAAATATAGGCAAGAAGAGAAAAAATGGACAAATGTAATTATATATAACTTACCTTCTGCACAACAAAGGAAATAATAAAATAAAGAAACAACACAGGGAGTGGGAAAAATATTTGCAAATTAAACATATGATACAAGGTTAATATCTACACCTGATCTTAGCCAAAAGGCCGAAAAGCAATGGGGGGTTAATATCCAAAATATACAAGGAACTCAACTCAATAGCAAGAAACAACAACCTAGAAGCTAGGCTATTTTTAGATTTTTAGATTTGCTGTAGCTATGCCAACTGAATAAAGCCTTTTTTCCTCTTAAATACTGTGTTTGGGTATTCTGTTTTTCCCTTTATCCTTCTCTTCCTGCAATATTTCTGGTTCCCTGACTGGAGAACCAGAGACCACTGAGACCACCCGAGGAGAGAATACGCTCAGACACACCAACCCTCTGTTCACACACAAGGGGGCCCCTGATTGGCCTGGGCAATGTGAACCACTGAGCACTCCAGGGTAGCATCTTGGCCTCCCTGTGTGGATGCCTCTACTGGGTGGATAAAGGACCCCCACCAGGGTTCTTCAAGGAGTCAAACATTGGGAAGAACTGGAGATATCTGAGGCAAGGTAGGACCAATGGAGGCCCACCAAATTTGGTTTGAAGGGGGGTCAGATCAACCCCTGGGTGTTATATCACCAGCAGGATGCTTGGGAGACATGAACGAGTGTGGGTGTGGTGTGACTGAGATGGTTCTGAATTCCCCTCACAGGGCCTAGGGGAGTGTTGGCTCCAAACTGTGGTATAGGAGGACACCTCCTACAGCTAAATGGCAGTTCAAGTGGGAAATCGAAGCTGCCCAGGTTAGGAAAATGGGTTGGAATTGTGTGTGTGTGAGTGCTTGGAGACTGCCTGAGATGGGTAACAATAGGTGGGACTCTGTTGCCCCTTCACATGGTGCAAAAATTGTGTTTCAGAGGTCTAGAGAGTTATCTATGGTGAGGTACATGTTCCCCAAACTTAGGTCAGCAGCTACAGGCACACTCTAACCCCCATGGCTGCTTCTTCGTTGCTCCAACTTTGTCCCCTGGCTTTTCTGAGAGAAACTGGATGTTTCAGGTTTTCTGCTTTCTGTCTTGGCCATCTTTGATGCCACATGGCCATGTGCGACTTAGAGGGAAAATGAAAAGACATCAGAAATGATGCATATGTTGTGGTTTTGTTACCATAATTTATTGCTTCAGTGAGTCTTTGGTCTTGGGGATTCGAGAAATGTGCCCATAGGCCACAGATAAATGATAAAATGGGATTTTGTTGGATGGAAGGGCATGCAGAGGGAGTGGAGAGTGCCAGAGTTTCTGGCAGGGGGAGGAGACTCAAGTCAGAGGTTTCCTACATGGGTCCTTTGTCTAGGGGTAAATATTGGCCCTAGGGCAATTTTGACCAGGACTTAGCAGGTGGAAAAACACCTTTACAAGCTGAATGTATGTTTTAACAAATGAATAAATACAGTCCCTCCCCTGGGTCAAGGTCATGGCAGATTTTGTCTCAGGAAAAGGATTAGTGTGTATACTCACCTGCTCAAGGTGGAACCACACAAAATTTTTCAGGCTGCTTTGTTCATGACCTTGTTAGAGCCCAGGGGGTGTGGCCTGGAAAGGGCAGCCTGTTTGTGCCTAGATAATGAAGCGGGGGTGGTGGTCCCTGTCCAACCCTGAGTGGGGAATTCTGTATCAGTTTCAGAACATTTTTTAGTGACGTAAAATCTTAAAGTCATGTTATATTCCATGAAATGTATCTCATTTGTAAAATGTAATAATTTGATTGTTTAAATTGCTTGGGAACTGGTATCCTAGACAATTTAAACAATCAAATTATTACATTTTACAAATGAGATACATTTCATGGAATATAACATAACCCAGTTACAACCTAAGAATAGGGGGAAGGGGGAAAGGGAGGGGAGGGAGAGGGGAGGTGGGTGGAGGGAGGGGTATTGGTGGGATTACACGTGCGGTGCATCTTACAAAGGTATATGCGAAAGTTAGTAAATGTGGAATGTAAATGTCTTGGCATAGTAACCAAGAAAATGCCAGGAAGGCTATGTTAACCATTGTGATGAAAATGTGTCAAACAGTCTATGAAACTAGTGTATGATGCCCCATGATCATATCAATGTACACAGCTATGATTTAATAAAAAAAAAATTGTTTGGGAAAATAAGTCTTTGTCAAAGAATAATATTCTTGACTTTTAAAACCACTAATTATCAGTTTAGCCAAGTGAATAATTAACTTCATAGTAAACTGGGACCCTGTCTTGTGAAAAGTGGTTTTTTGAGAGTAAGAGAAATTAGAAAGGAAGGGAAATGGCATTAAGAAAAGCATCTTGTGTGGTAAATTTTGTCCTGGAACAGAATGGTTATTTAAGAAAATGAAAGGCAGGGCAAAGTTTAGAATGTTTGTAAATTGTCTGTGCAAGTTGTATAAAATCTATAAAAGGTAATTTGTGAAGGAATTTGCACATGATCCAGTTAACTATTTATTACCTTTAGAATCTTTTGGCTTGCAATCTTGTTTGAGCAAATGTTTTTGGCTTTTGATATTTGACAAACCTTCCAACATCAAAACTCTAAATTTGATCTTTTTGAAATATTAAGACCACTGAAAGTCTGAAAAAGACATATTAAGCTTATTTGACATGTTAAAAATGTATAGGAAATATTTTCAAATATGAAGTGGTGGTTAATTTTCTGTGAATTATGTTTATATATATATGTTTTAATATTATAAAATATTAGTCTGTCTTAGTGTATGTTGTAATAATTTTAATTCATCTCAGAAAGGGATTTTTGTAACTGCCTAAGTCCAAAGTTTGTCCTTCAAGGAAAGTAGTAGAAAAGGATGGCGAGTTCTCTTGAATTCAAATTTCTGATGACTTTGGAAATTAAATATCATCAGGCTAAAAGCAAACTTCTAGGACTTTAATTAGAAAGCTAACGTGTCCATGAGTATTGCTAACCTAACTTCAAACAGAACAGAGCAGATTTGTTATAATTTTTTTATTTGAAACATTGGTGATTCTTTCTGTGTTGTTTTCACAAGTCAAGAAAATCATTTTCTGTCTCTTGAGCTATTTGTAGCTTTCAGCAATGTATGTATTTATAGGCAGAGTATGAAACATTTATTTTTATCTCTCCTTGCTTTCGCCAGATTTTAAGTCATTTGTAAATATTCTTAATTTCTAACAATACAGTTTGCATATGTTCAATAAGAATCTATTTTATTCTATAGAACATGATGAAGGCACTGGTTATTTTACCAAGGCTTTGACTGGAATAGCATTCTCAGAGGTATCCATTCTATGTTAAGGAATTAAGATTGACTTTATAAGGCCAATAAAAAAAGCCCACTGGAAAGACTAGCTAGATAACTCATTAATAGCATTTCCTTATCTGTGGTGAGTAAAGAATGTCACTTTCTGACAGGCCTGGGAATTACAATTTGCTTGGGGACCTCAAGAGAAGAGGAATTGACCCAATGCATACAGGTATCTAATGGCACAGATGAAACCTGGGCTTGTGAAAGGCTTTCAAGTCTAACCTGAGATTCCTTATAAAAAGTTTCAGCAAAGCCAATTTTAAAAGGAAGAAAAGCCTAAATGATGAATAATTATTCTTGCTACACTTTATATAAATAATCAGACCCAGTATACTGAAAGTACAGTTTATTTTTGGCAATTAAATTAGTTCTGCTATAATTTGTTTTTAGTAAAGTAAGAAATTAGACAGAGAAAATGATTCAAGAGGGAAAAACTGTGGCCCACCTGTACTAGATTCCAGCCTTGTCTGCAATGCCAGCTTATAAAATTAGACATAGCTGTTTAACTAAACTGATCTTTTAAATGGTACTAAGAGACTGGCCAAAGAATAGAATTATATACAGTACTTATATTTGCTCTGAAGCCTTAAGGCTCAACAAAGGTTGCCTGTTGGCTATAATGAAAAAACTTGTGCAGTATTAAATGCTATCTGCTGTGTATATATAGATAGCTTTAAAAAAATTGGGACCTGAATATTCACTTGAATTGCTTAGAACTTTGGATCATTTCTGTAGGGACTCTTAAAACTAGGTATTATCTTAAGAACTGTGCTAAGACTGTGAAATATTCTCATTGTGTGAATCTTAGCCTTGAAATCCAGAACTTGCAGGCATTTGTAGGTGACTGCTAAATGGTTTCATTTTCTTACCCTGGACCCAAACTTGACTTCGTTTCTGTCAGTGTAGGAAAGCCAGAAAGCCACAAACATATGAAAGGTGGCTGAAGTCATGCAGAAGCCAGATGAAAGCCCTGGAGATTTCTATGAAAGACTGTGTAAAACATACAGACTGGCAAAACCATTGTATTAAGCCACAAAGTGGGGAGAAAAGGGGCCAATTGAGTAGAAATTTAATCAACCAAAAGCTTTCACGAGGCTAAAGGAAAAATGGCAGACAGCCCAGTGCTAGGCCTCCCTGACCTGGCTATGCCTTTTTAATTGTATATATTAATAATAAATAGAATAGCTGAGAGAATGCTCACCCAGAATGTAGCATCCTGGGAAAGACCAGCTGCTTATTTCTCTAAGCAACTTGATATGGTCTCAAAAGGATGACTCCCATGCCTAAGAACACTTGCAGCCACTTCCAGGTTGGTGCAAGAGGCTGATAAGTTGTCTTTGGGATAAAACTTAAGAGGCTGGGTACCATATGCAGTGGTCACTCTTATGAACATCAAGGGGTATCATTGGTTGGTCAGTATATGCCTCACCAAATATCAAAGCTTACTGTGTAAAAATTCAAGGTTGGTTATAGAGGTTGTATGCATGAGACCATGCACTTAGGACAGAGAAAAAATAAAATTAAAAGGCTTCTGGTAAGATACTTTTACTTTCCCCTTGCCAAGAAAGGAAGACAGTATTGTGTGATATGCAACCAACACAATGCTAGACAGAGTCCATCCCTGCTGCCTGAAATTTAGTCCTACAGGGATGCCCCTTTTAAAGATGTGAAAATGAACTACACTGAGTTGTTCAGAGATGGAAGAAAACTTGTAGTTTTGCTCTTCACTTAACTGGGATAGGCGAAAGCCTTCCACACCAAGATAAAGAAGGCTCCTTTATCTTGATGTAGTGAAAGTGTTACCCAGAGAAATCATTCCATGGTTTAGGTTGCCATTCTGGTTTAGATCTGACAATGGGCTAGCCTTCATAACAGAAACAGTCCAAATGATAGTTAAAGGTTTGAATATCACCTGGAAACTACATGTGAAAGGCCTGAAAGCGTGGGCAGGGTAGAGCACATGAACAGAAACATAAAAGCAGGAATTGGTAAACTCTTCCAGGAAGCAAAGCTTGATTGGGTATAGGCCTTGCCACTGGTCTTGCTCATTATTGAATGTACTCCTTCTAAGAGGTTAGGGTACTCCCCTTATGAAATAATGTATAATAGGCCTCCACTAGTCCTCTGCAATTTAGCAGGGACTCCTAAAAGAATTGGGAGAGACTGAATTGAACAGGCAGTTAGACACCCTAGGAAGAGTAGCAAGAAAGATCTCCTCTAGGGTAATTAACCGTGTTGTGTTTAGTCTTTTGTGTCTGTACATCCTTTCTCTCTGGGGGATCAAGTCTAGGTCAAGGATTGGAACCCAGTCCCCCTCAAACCAAGGTAGAAGGGGCCTTACACTGTCATCCTGACCATACCTATAGTAGCAAAGGTTGAAGGGATTGTCACCTAGACCCATCACAGCAGGATGAAGAGAGCTTCACTGCCCTTGTGGGAAGCTAAAACAGTTCCAGCTGATCCCTGCAAGGTAAACTTTGAGGTGATCAACAAGCCCTGTTTCATCCACGTACTGGGAGCTGGCTTATCAACACAGCTGAAGCCTGAAGATATTCCTCGGTGGGACTTGGATTAATTTGACTTTGGACTTTGGAAAAGGAAGGGAAGGAATGTGATCTG
This sequence comes from Loris lydekkerianus, assembly GCA_963574355.1. Classification (NCBI taxonomy): domain Eukaryota; kingdom Metazoa; phylum Chordata; class Mammalia; order Primates; family Lorisidae; genus Loris; species Loris lydekkerianus. The sequence goes on along the minus strand of CAUYPK010104540.1, from coordinate 4,552 downwards.
TGCACCCACCCCACTAAGATGGGACAAAAGGTGACTCTTTTATAGTTTTTATGAATGCAAAGTCACCCAGAAGGGAGCTTGCACTCATAATCAGATAGAATTCTCAATAGGCAACATAAGAAAAGGTGAAAACCCATATGTATGTTATAACCCCACAGAGCCCCCCCCCCCCATCATTCTACAATTAAGGCTTGGGTAGAGGACCAAAGAGGAGTTACCATCCCTGAAATCTGAATGCTGGTCCAGACCATGAAAATAGGAAAGCCCAGCCAGATGACTCTAAAGTTTAATGCCTATAGTGACATGCAAGGGTGCTGGAGTGGGAGGACCTGGGAAAGAAATGATAGGATGGATCACAAATACCTCTGTGCCTTAGATTTTTTAAAAAAAGTGTTGTAAGGTCGAATGTGAAAGGTGAAAGAAAGAAGTAGTGAAGATGGTTTGCTCCATAGAGGCAGTGTAACCCCTGGAACTAGTCTTGCAAATTAAGAACCAAGTAAAAATCACAGGAAACACTACCGGCTCCTGAAAGCTGATATTGAGACTCCAAATTAAAATATATATGGAGTCTCAAAAGGGGGAATGAGAGAGGATACTCAGAAAGGGTGAGGTCTATGAGAACAGAGGTCTTCTTAAGGAGATCCCAAGGATACACCTGCGAGGTCCTCCCCATGTTGACTCAGCTCTTAGGAATTTGTGCACTTAACTTTCTGGGACCTGTAAATTTATGCTTCTGTGAAATCCAATAGGTTTGTGGGTGCTAGAGTAGCTTCTCCAGCTTGATTCAAACTGACCATTGGGAAAGGTATCCATGGATTGGAACTTTTAGACTGGAGAGAAAAAGGGAAAGACCAAGTCAGTTGTGAGCATGGACATTTTGAGATTTTTACATTTGCCATAGTTCCTCTGGCTGAATAAATCCTTTTTCTTCTTAAAAAGAAAAAGAAAAAATAGCCCAATTAAAAAGTGGACAAAGGACATGAACAGACATTTTTCAAAAGAAGACATATAAATAACCAGAAGGTTTATGTAAAAAAAATGTTTAGCATCACTAATCTTTAGGGAAATGCAAATTAAGCTTATAATGAGATATTACCTCAAATCTGTTAGAATGACTTTTATCAAAAAGATCAATGATAAAGAGTGTTTTCAAGGATGTATAGAAAAGGATGTATGCATACTGTTGATGGCAATATAAATTAATACTGTCAATAGTGATGATGGTATAGAGGTTCCTCAAAAAGCTAAAAATAGAACTGTCATATGATCCATCAATGCCACTTCTTGGTATATATCCAAAGGAATTAAAATCATTATGCTGAACATCTGTACTCTCATATTCATTGTTGCATTATTCACAATAGCCAAGATATAGAATCAACCTAAGTGTCCATCAACGGAACAATGAAAAAATTAAATGTGAGACAATTATATATATAAAATTAATATATATATATAATTATATAACATATATAACATATATTATATGTTATATATATATAATAACATATATATTATATGTTATTATATATAATAACATATATATATTATATGTTATATATAATAACATATATTATATATGTTATATAATTATATATATTAATTTTATTAATTTTATTAATTATATATATATAATTATATTAATTATATATATATATAATTCAGCTTTAAAAAAGAAGAAATTTCTGTCATTTGCAAGAACATGGATTAACCTGGAAGATATTATGCTGCATGAAAGAAGCCTGGCAGGGGAAGACACATAGTACATGATCTCATTATGTATGGAAACTAAAGGAGCTAAAGTCATAGAAGTAGAGAGTAGACTGATGGTCACGAGAGGCTGGAGGTAGTGGTGAAGGGAGGGAATGGGGAGTTGTGGGTCAAAGGGTGCAAAGTTTTAGTGAGACAGGAGGAATAAGTTTTGAGACTTATTGCACAGTATGGTGACTATAGACAACAATAATGTATTGTGCTAACATATTTATTTCTTTTTATTTTATTTTATTAAATCATAGCTGTGTACATTAATGTGATCATGGGGCACCACACACTAGTTTTATAGACCGTTTGACACATCTTGATCACTGTGGTTAACATAGCCTTCCTGGCATTTTCTTAGTTATTGTGTTAAGATATTTACATTCTACATTTACTAAGTGTCACATATACCCTTGTAAGATGGACCGCAGGTGTAATCCCACCAATCACCCTCCCTCTGCTCGCCACCCCCCTCCCTCGCCTGCCTTTCCCCCTTTCCCTTATTCTTAGGTTATAACTGGGTTATAGCTTTCATGTGAAAGCCATAAATGAGTTTCATAGTAGGGCTGAGTACATTGGACACTTTTTCTTCCATTCTTGAGATACTTTACTAAGAAGAATATGTTCCAGCTCCATCCATGTCAACATGAAAGAGGTAAAGTCTCCATCTTTTTTTAAGGCTCCATAATATTCCATGGTGTACATATACCACAATTTATTAATCCATTCGTGGATCAATGGGCACTTGGGCTTTTTCCATGACTTAGCAATTATGAATTGGGCTGCAATAAACATTCTCATACAAATATCTTTGTTATAATGTGATTTTGGGTCTTCTGGGTATATGCCTAGTAGAGGAATTATAGGATTGAATGGCAGGTCGATTTTTAGATCTCTAAGTGTTCTCCAAACATCTTCCAAAAGGAATGTATTAATTTTCATTCCCACCAGTAGTGTAGAAGTGTTCCGTTTTCTCCACATCCACGCCAACATCTCTGGTCTTGGGATTTTGTGATACGGCCTAATCTTACTAGAGTTAGATGATATCTCAAAGTAGTTTTGATTTGCATTTCTCTGATGATTAAAGATGATGAGCATTTTTTCATTGAATAGGCTGTGCACCTGTCTTCTTCAGAGAAGTTTCTCTTCAAGTCCCTTGCCCAGCCTGCGATGGGATCACTTGTTCTTTTCTTGCTTATACGTTTGAGTTCTCTGTGGATTCTGGTTATTAAAACTTTGTTGGAGACATAACCCGCAAATATCTTCTCCCATTCTGATGGCTGTTTGCTTGCTTTACTTACTGTGTTGTTGGCTGTGCAGAAGCTTTTTAGCTTGATTAAGTCCCAGTAGTGTATTTTTGAAGCTGCTTCAATTGCCCGGGGGGTCCTCCTCAAAAAATACTCACCTAGAAAGATTTCTTCAAGGGTTTTTACTGCACTCTCTTCTAGTATTTTTGTAGTTTCATGTCTTAAGTTTAAATCTTTAATCCAGTGAGTCTATCTTAGTTAATGGTGAAAGGTATGTGTCCAGTTTCAGTCTTCCACAGGTTGCCAGCCAGTTCACCCAGCACCATTTGTTAAATAGGGAATCTTTTCCCTACTGAATGTTTTTAATTGGCATGTCAAAGATTAAATAACAGTAAGTAGCTGGATTCATCTCTTGGTTCTCTATTCTGTTCCAGACATCTACTTCACTGTTTTTGTGCCAGTACCATGCTGTTTTGATCACTATTGATTTATAGTATAGTCTGAGGTCTGGCAACATGATTCTTCCTGGTTTGTTTTTATTTCTAAGTAATGTCTTGGCTATTCGAAGTTTTTTTCTGATTCCATATAAAATGAAGTATTATTTTTTCAAGAACTTTAAAGTATGACAGTGGATCTTTAATAGTGATTGCATTCAAATTGTATATTTTTTTGGGTAGTATAAACATTTTAACAATGTTGATTCTTCCCAGCCATGAGCATAATATGTTTTTTCATTTGTTAACATTTCCAGCTATTTCATTTCTTAGATTTTCATAGTTCTCTTTATAGAGATCTTTCACATCCTTTGTTAGATAAACTTCCAAATATTTCATCTTCTTTGGCACTACTGTGAATGGAATAGAGTCCTTAACTGTTTTTTCAGCTTGACTATTGTTAGTATTTATAAAGGCTACCAATTTATGAATGTTGATTTTGCAACCTGAGATGGTGCTGTATTCTTTGATCACTTCTAAGAGTTTTGTAGTAGAATCCCTGGTGTTTTCCAGATATACAATCAGATCATCTGTGAAGAGCAAAAGTTTGATCTCTTCTGACCCTATATGGATACCCTTCATCACCTTTTCTTCCCTAATTGCAGTGGCTAAAACTTTCATTACAATGTTAAAGAGCAGTGGAGACAATGGGCATCCTTGTCTGGTTCCTGATCTGAGTGGAAATGATTTCAATTTAACTCCATTGAATACGATATTGGCTGTGGGTTTGCTGTAGATGGCCTCTATCAGTTTAAGAAATGTCCCTTCTATACCAATTTTCTGGAGTGTTCTGATCATGAAGGGATGCTGGATATTATCAAAAGCTTTTTCTGCATCAGTTGAGAGAATCATATGGTCTTTGTTTTTTAATTTGTTTATGTGATGAATTATACTTATATATTTATGGATATTGAACCAGCCTTGAGACCCTGGGATAAAACCGACTTGGTCGTGATGTATAATTTGTTTGCTGTGTTGCTGGATTCTGTTTGTTAGGATCTTGATGAATATTTTTGCATCTATATTCATTAGTGATATTGGTCTATAATTTTC
>CAUYPK010104539.1:0-15302 GCA_963574355.1 Loris lydekkerianus | reverse complement strand
TGCAGGATCAAATGGGAGGTCTAGGTTGAGTTCTTTGAGATTTCTCCATACTTCCTTCCAAAATGGTTGTATTAGTTTGCAGTCCCACCAGCAGTGGAAAAGTGTTCCTTTCTCTCCACATCTGCACCAGCATCTGCAGTTTTTCTGAAAACTGTAGATCTTTACTTTTTGTTAATTGCCAACCTAACATGTGAGGTAATAACTCATTGTGGTTTTGATTTACATTTCTCTAATGATTAACAATGTTTAGAACTTTTTTCATACACTGTTGGCCATTTGTGTTTCTTATTTGGAAAAAATATCTCATCAAGTCCTTTGCTCCTTTTTTTAAAAACGAGTTGCTTTTTTGCTATTGAGTTGTATGAATTCCTTAAATATTTTGGATATTATCCCCCTATTGGATATACGGTTTAGGAGTAATATCTCCCATTCCATAGGTTTTGTTGATTTTCTAAATTAATTAGTTAAGTAATTTTTTGCTGGCAGGAAGTTTTTACTTTGCTTTAGGCCCACTTGTTGATTTTTTATTTCTTGGCTTGTGCTTTTGGTGTGATATCAAAAAATCACTGACAAGTCTAATTTCAAGGAGGTTTTTCCTTAGGTTTTCTACTGGTAGCTTAACAGTTTGGGTTTAAGATTTTAATCATTTTGAGTTGATTTTTGCAGGTAGTGTAAGATAAGAATTTGATGTTATTCTTTTGCAGTTAACTGCAAAAACTGTTATCCAGTTTTCCCAGCACCGTTTACTGAGGAGATGGTCACCTCACTGTGTATTCTCGGTATCTTTGTGAAAGATCAGTGACTGTATGTGTAGATTTGTATCTGGGATCTCTGCTCTGTTCCACTGGTCTATGTGTCTGCTTTTATGCCAGTACTATGTTATAGTTTTGTCCTGTTCTATCTAAAAAGAAATTCTATCTAAAAAGAAAATTCTAGAAAAAAAAAAAAAGTAGTGACCAGCATCTGCGGCCTGGACTTCCCTCTTCTGGGCTCTGCCTTGTCCCCTCTGCTTGTTCCATCTGCTGGGAGGCTGCAAAAGGCATCAAGCTGACTGCCTTACAGGGGTCCCAGAACTAAGGATGACTTAACTTTCTTTCCCAATGAAAGACTGTGACAAATTACCTTCTACTAAGGAACTATTTACTAATGCTATCTGAGGTATTACATTGCATAGGTATTTGAACTATATTTATTTTGAGAATAGAAATGAAGCCCTGTGGTTCTCTGACCTTACCTGCATCACATCATTTAAACTCACCTGTTTTGTAGCAGAGGGGAAAAACCATTTTTCTCTACCCTCCTAGGTTCTGTGGCTGGAGCCCTAGAAATTACACAGATAAAAATCAAATTAACAAGAAAAAAAACCAGCCTATTAAAGCATGCTGGACGCATATGTGTGGGAGAAACTCCATGATAAATAATTCATAGGGTGCTTAGAACTCAGGGGCTTATACAACACCTTATAAAAAATAGTAAATTTGTAGAGCCAGAAGAAGCAAAGAAAAAGGGGTTTAGGTTTTTAGGAGTGGCATACTATGAGAAGGTAAATATATGGTGAAAACTAATGGAAGATAGGGGTTATTTAGTAAAATTTGTTATGTAGCGTCCTCTTGGTGCCATTTCTAAGCTGATAGGTGTCTAAAGTTGTCCTCTTCCTGGCACAAGAGAAGGAAACATTTTTACAAATCAAATTTTATGTCTTTTTCCAGGGGTAGGGTACCTGCGGCCTTAAAGAAACACATGACCTTCCTGGTTCTTAAGTGTGGCCTTTTGACTGGATCCAAATTCTTCATAACAAATCATTTTATTAAAAGGGGCACAGCAGAGAAACACAAAGCATTTCTTGCTTCCTTTGATACTTAAAAAAGAACAATCTTGAAATCAGAAGGCCACAGGTTCCCCATCCTGTGAGCTTTTTATGGTTTCTTCCCTTCCTTCTCTTCTTTTCTTTTCTTTTCTTTTCTTTTCTTTTCTTTTCTTTTCTTTTCTTTTCTTTTCTTTTCTTTTCTTTTCTTTTCTTTTCTTTTCTCTCCTCTCCTCTCCTCTCCTCTCCTCTCCTCTCCTCTCCTCTCTTTTCTTTTCTTTTCTTTCTCTCTCCCTCCCTCCCTCCCTCCCTGGGTAGAGTGCCGTGGCATCACAGTTCACAGCAACCTCAAACTCTTGGGCTTAAGCAATTCTCTTGCCTCAGCCTCCCAAGTAGCTGGGACTTCAGGAGCTCGCCACAATGCCTGGTTATTTTTTGGTTGCAGTTGTCATTGTTGTTTAGCAGGCCCGGGATGGGTTTGAACTCTCCAGCCTTGGTGTATGTGGCTGTCACCGTAACCACTGTGCTACGGGTGCTGAGCCACTGTTATTTCTTAGTTGTCTTCAGCTCAGGATAATTCTCATGTCCAAGGAACATATTTGGGGGTGGCATATCCTGATCCCCTAGATTATAAAGACATGTTTCTCACTCGCCATTAGGAGTGGATTTTCAGAGTGTGGGGACCTTTGAGTAAGATGAGATTACTTCATGTTAAAAACATGGGATCTCGCATGAAAAACCCTTGGTTAAAACATGAGGTAAATCATTCATTCCCACTGTGAGATATTGAGCAAGTTAATAAACTTCTCTGAGCTTTGTTTCTTGGTAGATAATTATACTATTTAGTTCATAAGATCATTGTGAGGTTTAAGTATTAATAGATAAGGTACTGTACATAAAGTGTCTGATTCATGGAAAATAACCAGTAAACATGAGGTATTATCTTCCTTTGAGAAAAAAACACTTATAAAACAATAAGTAACTTGCTTTTTAATGCTGCCTTTGGTGCAGGTCCTGTCAGGTCCTTGCACATGTATCATCTTCTCAGTTAATACCCAAGCAGTACGATGAAGCAGAACCCTTTTCAGGTCATGATCCACATAGACAATTATAAGATTAGCTCAGTACACTGAAATAAACAGGCAAGGCTGCTCAAAACGAGAGGTAAATATCCCAGGGGCACCAGCAATATCTTAGTATCCTTGTAACATATTTGGAATACCAGGATACCAAAACACATCACTGAGGAGCTTTACTGTAAAATATTACTGTCTTCTACCATACATGAGAGAGATACCAAGGTTTGGAAAAGTTAAGGCTGTGTAACTCATGCATAGCTAATAAATAGTCCGTGCTGGGAGCTATGAACTGAATGTGTCCACTCTACAATTCACATAGAGTGGACACATTCAGTTCATAGCTCCCAGCACGGACTGATTCACATATATTAAAACATGGTCACTAATCTAATAGTATTAAGAGGTGGAGTTTTCAGGAGGTGATTTAGTCATGACAAAGTTCTCATGGAATTGGATTAAGGTCTTCATAAGAGGGCTGGAGGGAACTAGCTAGGAACTTTTGCCTTTCTACCTTCTGCCAAGTGAGGATACAACCTTCATCCCTCTGGGGGACATAGCAATAAGGTGTGGTCTTGGGAGCAGAGACAGTATCCTTACTAGACACTAAATCTACCAATGTCTGAATCTTGGACTTCTGGTCCCCAGAACTGTGAGAAATAAATTCCTATTGTTTGTAAATTACCCAGGGCCAGGTATTTTGTTATAGCAACAAGAATGGATGAAACGTTGGGATTTAATCTTTAATAATCCCAGAAATATTTTCTCAACAAATATTTGTTTAGTATAACATTTCTATCCATTATTTTTTTTCTCTAAACTTATTCTGAGTCAATTATTGGTCCATCTGCAATTCTAAGAAATAATACAGAGAGAGTAAGGGGGAGGAGATTCCATGTATCTTTTACCAATTTTCCCCAGTGGTAATATCTTGCAAACCATATAAAATTACGTTTGGGATGTTCACACTGAGGCAATCAACCTACAGAACATTTCCATCACCACAAGGATCTCCTCTGTTGCAGTTTTATAGCCACACCCACTTGCCTCCCACCTCCACCCTTTCCCTAACCCATATATTCACCTGATCTCCATCATGTCAAGAATGTTGTATCAGTGGAACCACATGATTTCTTGTTGCTGTGGACAGTAGTCGATGTGAATCAAGGCACACATGTCCATCAGTGAGTTATAAAAATGAGTGTAGGGTAGATATGGAAACTTGAAAGCTCTGAGACTAGAGAGGTAGATAAGAGTCAGATCAGAAGCCATAATTAGGACATTATTCTATTATAGCTGTGGAAAGCCAGTTAAGGATTTTAGGTAGAGTAACAATTTCAGATGTGTGATTTTAAAAAATCTCACTCTGGTAGGCATGTACTAGACTAGACAAAGCAGGAAGAATAATCAGAAATGTAATCTCAGGAGTCCACAGAAGAGATTGTAAAGAGCTGAACTGAGCAGTGGCAGCAAGAGAAGGAAAAAACACATAAAGAAGAGACTAAAGAGAAAGCATGGAGGTGGAGGCTGAAGCCCAGGACTCTGGCTTAAGTGACTGCTTGCATAGCAGGGTCATTCACCAGGACAGATTGACAAGATTGCAGTGAGGATGACTTAGTTTTTAAATACTAATTTTGAGGTACTTGGTGGATGTCTATTGACTGATGTTCAGCAAGAGGTGAGGGTTTGAGCTCTAAAGAGAAGCTCAGGTTAAAGATAGGAGTTTTTAGTCTTCTACCCATGTGTAAGAGGTCATGGAATCCACAGTGATGGGGGAGTCTCTGCATAGACCGTGGTACAGAGAGGACAGTGAGAGCAACACAAGTCTCTTTGCTTCCATTTTCTCATCAACAAATTGAGTATAGAGATAACCATTAAGCTTACGTCATCTTCTCAGGGAAGGAGGTCTGCACAACAGGGATTAAAACATTAAAGAATTTTGCAAATTCAAGATACTGTTATTGCAATAAAGAGGATCTTAAAACATAGAACTGTAACTAAATGCCAGCAAAATTTTAGCCCACTTTCCTTTTTCTACTAAGCACTTCTTTAATTTTTCCAAACGCATCGGTCATGCTCCTATTTTTGAAGAACTCAGAGGGGCAGATGTGTAATTACAGTGATATTCTGAGTCATTCTTCAGGCACAAACAGCAGCTTCAACAACCAGAATCTTATAATTAGGAACAAACTCTCAGCCACAGCTCCTGAAAAAGTGGGATGGTACCAAGTAAAGCAACACAGGATCAGATTGTCATTGAAAAGGTGACATCCACAGGTATCTCTTCTTCCTCTGGTGCATCTATGTCTGGATTTTCCATTCACATATTATTCTGAATCCTCCCAGCCAACACATAGTTGATACAAGAAGAAGAGAGAGGATCACATGGGAGACAGCTTTGCTGCAAATTAAAACATATCTAGTCATTCCCTCCCCGCTGCCACCATTCCCAGCCTCACCATGGGATGACCTATTTCCTCTAGTTTCTTTACTGTTCTTATTAATACATCCATGGATACCATAGCCAAAAGCACCAGAGAGACACCAAACAGATGCATCCTGTATCTTATTTTTAACTGAACTGAATAAAATCTAATAGTAAGTCAAAATGTCTTCTGTGTGTCTGGGAAATGAAACCATAGATTTCTACACATTCTAGAGAACTCATAAATTCTATTGAACTCACACATGTGTTTATTGGACTGTTTCCCTCTTGTCACTGAGAGAAATAGAAAATCACTTATCCAAATTCTTCATGTCACATTGATTAATGAATGCTTTCATTTATCTAAACAGTATTTACCCAGCAAGGACTGTGGGGGATGAAGCTTGGGGCTTAGGGAGAAAATTTCTCAAAAAATTTACAATCTAGTGATTGAAGAGGACTTTTTTAGAATTATTTTTTATTAAATCATAACTTTGTACATTGATGCATTTATGGGGTTCAGGGTACTGCTTCGATAGACAACGTGAAATGTTTACATCGAACTAAGTAACACATCCATCACAATTATACTCATTTCCTAATAGTTTTGAAATGTAGTATTGCATCATGCACATTAGGTGAGGTCCCCCCAAATAACCTCCCTCCTCCCATATCCCCCCTCCCCTCCCATCTCTGAAGAGGATTTTGGTTATGTTATCAAAATTTATCTACATTTTACAAGCGTTCTATATCACCTGAGGGACTTCAAATAACCAAAACTATGTGTACTATAGATTCTCCATACTCTCTAAGCCTTTTTTTAATATAAAGCTATAGAGAATGATCTTATTTATCATTGCCTAATTTCCAAAAGGTTTTGAGGTAGCAGCTAAAGATCACCAATTATGAGCTGAAAAAAAGAGAGCAGTAAAAGTGCAGTAAAGGCTCCTACATAACCAAATAATGTGCCAAGACTACATCTGTCCCTGGAAAAAAACTGAGTATCCCCTCAGGAAGTCACTCTGTGCCATTACGAAGCTATGCTGAATACAGTTGTGCTACAAGTCAAGCCATTTAACCAGTAGGGCTGGTTTGTTGTTGATAATAGATGGAATTCAAAATGGCCCTGTCTCAGGCCAGATTCAGTGGCTCTTGCTTATAATCCTAGCACTCTGGGAGGCTGAGACAGGTGGATTGCTTGAGCTCAGGAGTTCAAGACCAGCCTGAGCTAGAGCAAGACTCCATCTCTAAAAATAGCTGGGCATTGTGGATGGTGCCTATAGTCCCAGCTATGTGGGAGGCTGAGGCAAGAGGATTGCTTGAGCCCAAGAGTTTGAGGTTTCTGTGAACTGTGATGCCATGGCACTCTACCAAGGGCCACAAAGTGAGATTCTGTCTCAAAAAAAAAAAAAAAAGAAAGAAAGAAAGAAAAAGAAAAGACCCATCCACCTTTCACCCACATCTCACATTTTTTTTTCATCTAGGATTTATCTGTACTGGAAAAAGTTCTTCCCAATTACCATCCACCTCTGTTGCCTTGGTGGTGCTGAGAAAAGTCCCTGCACAAAGGAGCAGGGCAGTGCCCCAGTGTGTCATGCTACAGAGGTGGAGTGGAGGGGAGGAGGGATCACTTCAAGGACTGGGGTTGGGACTCAGCATGGGCAAAATAGATCTTTTGAAGGTCAAGGAAAATAAATCAGTGGTGTTGGGAATGGAGGAAGCTTGAGAAGCTAAGAGACACAAGATGGATTCTCTGCTCTGACTTGAATACTTGGCTAATTGCTTCTAAATCCAGAATGGGTTTTTGTAGGCTGGCTGGCTCTTTACCTCCCTACCTCTCCAGTAATGAAAATGAGATGGAATACCAGTCAGTTTAATCATTGACTCAACAGATATTTCCTGTGTATCTGTTATGTGCCAGTTTTCTCCAGGAGCTGGAAGACAGCCATGAACAAGACAAGAACTTTGTGAGTGAGGTAGGGGGTAAACATCCAGTAACCAGTATTCTGATCATTCCAGTGCCCTTGACCCTGTCTGTGTTCAATATTCTACTTGTTTGCATGACCTTGACCTCCTGGTCACACGCTCTACTTAATAGGACATGACAGTGAACCATTTTTCCACTTCCCGGACACTTAGTCTCTGCCTTGCTGTCATTACTCTTCTTAATCATCCCTGTGGTCTCACTTTCTGTCTCATTCTCCTTTGCATTGTGTACAACAGAGGCACATAGGACAACAATGAGCAGTTCTTAGGATTGAAATAAGACCTTGAGGCCTGAGATTCCACCCCCTCCCATTTCTCATGTTCATAGACTTCCTGGCTCAACCACAGTCTTGGATTTGTCTAGCCTTTGCGCTAAGCCCTTAGCCTTTGTATGTGCCATAAAAAGTATTGACTTCTATGTACACTATTTTTTACACCTGCTATCACAAATGACTAATAGATGACTTTAACACATATGTCTATGCTGAGAAATATCAATATTCCTCTTTTTTCTTATGCACAGCAGGTTCCACTTTACCTGCAAGCCCCAGTATGAATGAACCTACCCACCATACCCCCAAACATCACTCTGCCCTACTGGAATTATTCTCATTTGGACAACTACCCTTTTTAAAAAATTAGAATAAAACTAAGCTCATTGAGACATGGGGCTAAACACCCCAGGGATGGTGAAACAGTAGAAGCCAAAACTCCCAAGTCCTATACTTGGGCATGGACTGGCTGGAACAAGCATAGGATTGTACCTTGAGCTGGGACATATGTGAAGCACTCCCCCATCACAAGTCTAAATTGTAATTACCATCTGATCTGAGAATATCATTTAGGTGTCATATATTATCATGAGCATTACTGGTATTTGCACATGGGATCATTTTACCCCAATGTAAAAGCATAATGACTGGTGGATGTTGGTTGGTGAGCAGCCTGGGTAGGGTTCTCTAAGAGATAAGACCAAAGAGGCAAAGGTTTCTTGCGTATGCCCTCTCCCTCTTCAGAGACAGGTATTGTGACTTCCTACACTCTTTCTTCCTTCCCCACTCAATAATTCAATGCACTTACCAGTCTACTGGAGAGTTTGGTATGGAAACACTGTCCTAAAGGGTTATGAACTAAATCAAAGGAATGGTCTCTGGGGAGCTTCTCTGTATTAGAGAGAATCAGGCCCTCGAGGTATTTCAATCTACCAGGGAGAGCAGACATAGGTTCATGAAATAGAAAAAGGAGTCATTTTTAGAATAAAGCAACATAACAAAGAAATGGAAATTAAAACTATACCAGAATGACTACAAATTCTAGTGTGAGTTGGAATAGAGATATAATACAGAGGTGACAGTAAAAGAAGGCTTGCTGGAAACAGAAACCTCTCAAGATCGTCAGTATGGTGCCTCTTGGCAGTCTGCGACATCGCAGCTGCCAGAAAGGAGGAAAACCAGTCAGGAATGCTGCGAAAAAACATCCAATGTCTGTGACAAGCTCTCAGACAGTTATTAGCGTTCGCCTGACCACAGGGGAACTTGGATTTGAAGGTCTTGCCTGATCAGACACACTTTCTGAGTAATGAAATGTTGAGCCAGTCTCAGGAATAAAAAGCCCTATATATCTTGCAACTGCACTGCCATTTGGAACACACTCATCTCCTGCTTAAGGACATGTCCCCTGCAGGTCCAGTTTCTTTCTTAAATTTCAACAATTAAAATGGAAGAAAATGGTTTACTTTAAGGTAGAAGTAATGTCTGATCCATGTTCTTTTCTTCTAAAGTGGATGACAAATATGTTGGTAGTTCTTATGTAGTAAATCATTTTTAAGTAGACTTAATACATTTAGAAAAAAGAAACTAAAACAGGTGGTTTGAATAGGCTAGATCTTTTTTCCTTCTGATAAATTTCATTTATCTACTTGTGTATTATGTAGATACTTGAAATGTATTCTTTTTTTATTCAAAGAACAGAAATGCCACTTCTATTTGTTTTTTTAAATTTTAGAATGCATTCTATTTACTGTGTATTAATGTTAACAAATATATTCTCAAATTTCCTAAAGGAAGTCACTTGGACATGTGATCTCTGTGTGTACTTGTATTATCAAAAATAAACATTAAGTTTGCCCTAAGCCAAGTTGAATCTATAAAACAGCATGATTCAGGGATCAGAACAACTCAGCTGCTACCCCATCCTTAGAATCTCAGGAGTCTATAATTAATTCAGTACTTCACCTTGGGCGTATATCATTAGGATTTGGTAAGACAACAAAGTGTTTGTTAAGGATCCTGCAGGGTGATTAGCATTGTTAGAAATGGCATTTCCTTATCCAGATAATACATATAATAACTTAGCTTTTAAGGGGTTACACCCCCAACTCTAAAAGCTGTGAGAATTGAATGAGTGGCTGTAAGACTATGACTTTGGGGGTGTGTAAATCCCTGGGCTCAAAGTCTAAAAGGATTATAACAAGTAATTCTCCCCCAAACAGACGTAGGTTCCCGAAAACACATAAGGAAGCATTATTTGAAGTTGAATAACTTAAAACCAACCATATACCAAAACACATACACACATACACTTGGCAGACAGATTCTGGTTGTACATGAACTTAAAAATCTCTTAAGGTTTATTGAAATACAACAACAAAGGCAGAGCTCAAGATAGAAATGATATATTGTTTTACTCATTTTACATAAATAATGATGAGTAATTTACAGTTAATTTCCATGTTTCATTCCCCATTCACTAAAAATTTAACTGGCAATCCCTCTCTCACCATTTCAGGAAGAGGTGTCTAATCTAGTTTCATTTTGTCACTGATAATATTGTCAAAAGTATCTTTTTTCATCTGAGTGGGTCTCTTCCCAAATGTACCCTACTCTGCTAGTAATGGGGTCTGCTTCCAACCAGAAAAATTGTCGTGGCTCAAGGCTTTCATCAGGAATCATGACACTTCCCTCTTTCAGCTCCTCCTAAGTCATGGAGTTTTCTTCCACTTGGTTTCAAGATGGCTGCTGCCATTTCACGGACAGTTCACAAGGCAGAGGGGGACAAGCTCAGAGGAATAGCAAGATTCCTCTGGGGTTTTGTCACTCACTGGTGTCACATTAGACCCTTAGCTGGGAAGTCTAGCAAGGTGAGCATTTTGAATTGATGCCATTTCTGCCCTAAACAAATGGGTATTTTGTTAGTTCAGAAGGAAAAAATATTTGCTACAAGTATTTTTCTGAACCTGTAACTCTGGGGTTGTTAACTTCTGTCTCCCCTCCCAGCTCTAACCTCCTCAGTACCTGTCTCTGCTCATACATCCTCAGAGGCTTGGTTCTTGGACCTGAGGCTCCTTTCAGTTGTCTGCTTTTATCTTTCCAAAGAGCACACAGCTCACAGCTCTATTCTTTTTCTGACAACTCTCTCTGCCTCCTTTTGTCTCTGCCTATTCTTTTCTTTCTTTCTTTCTTTCTTTCTTTCTTTCTTTCTTTCTTTCTTTCTTTCTTTCTTTCTTTCTTTCTTTCTTTCTTTCTTTCTTTCTTTCCCCTTTTTCTAAGTACCCCTGAGAGGAGCTACTTCTGATCCAAAATCCTTTTGTTAACTAGAAACATACTTAGAAATAAATTCATGTATATTGTCTCCTAAATATCATTAAATGTCAGCCATTTTTATATCTATAAAATTTTATATCCATAAGATAGTGAGTTTTCTATGAGTTCCTCCCAAAGGAGCTGTCGCTTATGTAGGTCTTTGGTTATGAATTGAGGACCATAGCCTCCGGTGATTCAAGGATACATGGCCAGACCAAAGAGGTAGAGTATAAACAGGCAGGTATAAGCACAGAGTCTCTGGCAGGAACAAGGCAGTGTGGAGATTGAAAAGGGATGCAGGAGAGACTTGTTTTTGTAGCATTGGTAAACGTGCTGCAGTATGTTGTTGATTTATTGATGCAACTGAGAAAAATGTATACACACCCAATACATTTAGGAATTAGAAGGCTGGGAGCTCAGGAGACCACCCTGAGCAGGAGTGAAACTCTTGTCTCTAAAATAGCTAGGCGAGAGCTGGCGATATTAAATCTTGTTGGCCAGGCGATATTAAATCTTGTTGATGTAATCCTTAACCAAGAGTTTGTTAAGGATCCTTAACAAAGTGTTTGTTAAGGATCTCCACATCAATAAGAATGATTATGCAATGCCCTCATTTTTTGAATTTACTTTGAGCACTTGCTGGGAGCAGGGAGGGTAGGGGGAGCAGCCAGACTCACCTAGACACACAGAGAAACAGGAGCATCAAGTCAGCAGAGGAGAGCCTCGCAGCTATCTGCAGCAGCTGCAGAGAATTCCAGATGTCTTTGTTCCCATGAAGCAAGCTCACAGCCAACCCCACAGGACCTAGGGATGACCCTCTCTGAGTCAGACTTTCTTCTTTGGAGAGGCGGACACCTTATAGCAAAACTATCTTTGAATCTAGATGACTTTCTAATTCCTATTTTTTTTTGAGACAGAGTCTCATTTTGTCATCTTTAGTAGAGTGCAGTGGTATCATAGTTCACAGCAATCTCAAATTCCTGGGCTCAAGTGATCCTCTTGCCTCAGCCTCTTAAGTAGCTGGGACTACAGGTGACCATCGCAATGTCTGGCTATTTTAGAGACAGAGTTTCACTCGTGCTTAGGCTGGTCTCCTGAGCTCAGGTGATCCACCTGCCCTGGCTTCCCAGAGTGTTAGGATTACAGAAGTGAGCCACATCTCCCAGCCTTCTAATTCCTAAATGTAACCAATGTACACTTTAATAAAATGGTACCTGCATCCTCTCATGGTGGAGACCTTAAAAATGAATCGGTCCCCCGTTGGAACCAAGATGATGTGATAACTGGACAAGAAGAGGGATGGGAGGGAGATAGCAAGGCTGAGATGTTCAGGTCCAGGCTCCAACACTTTCAAGTAAGACTGATGGCCACCACAGGAGGGGAGGGAGCTGCTGTTGGCAAAAGGATGTACAGAAACCGCCAACTGAACACTGGAGGGAAGATGAGATGATGCTGAGTTAACATATTGGATGTTGACATGCTGAGCCATCAGAATCCCATAGTACAGGAGAAAAATGCCTGCTTGAAATGATTTAATGTTCAACATGTGCTCTTATGATTTAGATATAGTTACTACATTTGTTTTATATCAACAAGAGCAATTATGCAATGCTTTTCAAGTTGTTCCTTAATGCACAGTATTGTCTATGAAAACATATATGACCTGGTTTAAAATGAAAAGCAAATGAACACCTGCATTGGGTTTTGGTTACATTTAGATGAGGGCAGTGGGCTTTGTGTTGAGTTGCTGCTGTTGGAACAATAAATACTAAGTAACAAGCACCAGAGAGCTGTACTGAGTTTGTATTTTGAGCCCTGCTGGCAACTTGCATCCTTTTTATATCTCAGATTATGTGTTTACATGATGTGTCACAAATCTCTGAGAGAACATTTTTTACGTAGTTATAACCATAGCATGAAAATATAGTTTTCATTTCTGAATTAATAACACATTAAATTTTTTTAAACATTTTTTATGTAGTTATAACCATAGCATGAAAATATAGTTTTCATTTCTGAATTAATGATAACACGTTAAATTTTTTTAAACATTTTTTACGTAGTTATAACCATAGCATGAAAATATAGTTTTCATTTCTGAATTAATGATAACACATTAAAATGATTGCCACTTAAAAATAATAACACATGATATTAAAGAAATAAGAATATTTTCCTCAAAATGAATTATATTCATATTATCAACAATTTCTGGCCCTGGTTTTGAAATATAAAAGTGAGGAAAATTTAAAATCCCATAATCTCCACTGTTGTCTTTGCCATATGTAGGGTATGCTAGTCAAGGTCATCAGAATTTCCCAAGTCTTTTTTTTTTTTTTCTAAAACATATTCATGGAGTCACAATTAAATAAAAATAATATTTTGTATGGAAGACTATCATTAATGGAATTGAGTTAATTTATTTATTATTTATTTATTTTTTTGACAGGGTCTTGCTCTATTGCCCAAGCTAGACTATTGTGGTGTCACTACAGCCTCAAACTTAAGCTCAAGTGATTCTCCCATTCCAGCTTCCCAAAGTGCTAGAGATTCAGGAATCAGCTACTGCTCCTGGACAATATCCTTGGTTTTTGTTTCTTTCTTTTTTTTTTTTTTACATGAAATCTCTAGTGAAAAAAATCCATAAACATGAATCATTCAGTTCCAAATATGTTGTCATTATCAGTTGCATGGTCATTTCCTCATTTTCTAAAACTGTTTTTCCAAGAAAAGGAAAGTATTATCTCAGTGTGCTTTACCCAACTAAAATTTCCTTGTGAAAGCAAATGATTTCACTCTGATCACATCATGTTCTTATTAGACCAATATTTGGATGAACTATCTGTGTTCATTTTTGTGTTTGAATATAGCTACTGCATAATCCTAGGAAAAAGATAAACTTTCTGGTTTTTAGCTGTCAACTACCATATTACTTTGGTTGTATATAAGCAGGCTTTTATTTCTTATGGATTTCAAAAACAAATGTAATAGAGTTGCAGATTTAACTTACGCTATAATTGAAATATGCTCCTCTAATTTTGTCTATAAATAGTGTGGGCTTTCCCTGACCGCTCATAGTGGGAGAAAAAAATAACACTAGTTCCCAGCCTTATCTGAGGGAAATCTTAGTTCAAACTAATAAAGGTAACAATTCCTTTAGACAGTATTCAGATTTGGAGAAACACACACACACACAAAAATCCCAAATCCAGCATTCCATATTTCTTGTCTTGGGTGTTGCCTGATTTCTCTCCAAGACAGCTTCTGCGGATACAGGGCAGGGTACAAATGTGGTTTTCCTGATTCTTGGGTGAAGCGGAAGAGCCCTGGTCTTGGAGGTCTTTGGGGTGGTGGACTTAATGCAGCTGGTGGGTACTTGCTCCCCTGGTACTTGTGACTGAATTCTGTGGCCATTACACCATGTGCAGGGGTCCTCAAACTTTTTAAACAGGGTGTCAATTCACTGTCCTTCAGACCATTGGAGGGCTAGACTATAGTTTAAAAAAACAACTATGATTTTATATCCTGAAACATTACTGTATTTTTTGATGACTTCTAGGAGTCTTATGGTTGAGACTTGGGATTCTCTTAAGTATAAGATCATGTCATCAGCAAAGAGGGAGAGTTTGACCTCCCTCCTCTACTCCCATTTGGATTCCCTTTATTTCCTGGTCTTGCCTAATTGTATTGGCTAGAACTTCCAGCACTATGGTGAATAGTAAAGGTGACAGAGGACAGCCTTGTCTGCATACGTGATTTTGAAAGCCATAATGTGGAAGTAACATGTATCACATCCACATTCACCATGGCTTGCCCATATTTGGATATGAAGAGGGATCTAGAAGAATGTAATTTTTGCCTGGGCAGCAAGCTTTTAATGACCGCTTCACTCTACATGGGGAGCATGAGTTATTTAGTGGACAGACAGCCATTTCTGCCAAGGCCTGTGATGACAGTATTGTTATTGAGAAATTTTATACTTGAACCATTGTTCATCTTTTGGCCACTTGACTTAATAGTCAAATAGTTTGCAAGTCCCAGACTATTTGCAAACATCTGTGATGTTCTTTTTTGTTTGTGTCTCACTGGATCATTCATTGTTCTCTATGACAATCAGGCACTTGGAAACAAATGGTGGGGTAAGGACATTTATTAAAAAAGATTGTTTATATGTTCTGTGCCCATAGCTCAGAGGCTAGGGTGCTGGTCACATATACCGGCTGGTGGGTAAGAACTCAGCCCAGGCCTGCCAAACAACAATGACAACAACAAACAGCCAGGCATTGTGGCGGGCACCTGTAGTCCCAGCTAGTTGGGAGGCTGAGGCAAGAGAATCACTTAAGCCCAAGACTTTGAGGTTGCCAGTGATGCCATGGCACTCTACCAAGGGCAACATAGTTATGAGACTCTGTCTCAAAAAAAAAAAAAAA
>CAUYPK010104538.1:0-76004 GCA_963574355.1 Loris lydekkerianus | reverse complement strand
AACCTGTGTTGTGGGTATATATTGAGAAAACAAAATGACAACAGGAAGGAAAAAAACAGAAATTAACAGTTTGGGTAATATTTCCCATATTCCAGATAATGGATATTTTTAATATTTTATTTTTATGCTTTTCTGAATTTTTCAAACTTTAATTTTATAGGCAGAAATAAATCACACAATAAATAAATATTCCATTTCAAAAAAAAGTAGTTATTTTTTTTTGCTAAGAGTGACGGAAATAAATTTCTAGGTGCTCGGGTTATAAGAGTTCCCAGACCAGGGTATTACCATTCCATTTGACAAACAGGGCTTATCTGTTCCTTCCAGTTGGGACACTGAGAGAATGCGTGCTAGGTTGGCCAGGCCCCTTTTGTTCAAGTGACTGTCCTAAACAATACATTTAACTTGGCAGTTATAAGGTCAATAAAAGGGTTGGTTAATAGCGAATGACCTAGTGAATGACCACGCAGGCTGGGTCTTCTCTTCTGCAGACGTGGTCCTCTGTCTGTTATGGTCTTGGTCTTATCTCTGTCTTAGCGCAGGCTGGCAAGGTACCTTCTCAGCATGTCTTTCCAGGGATGGGTGCATTTCCATGACAGTGAAGGACAGATGTCTTCTGCTGGAGAACTCACCTAGCTGCAGAGTTGCTGAGCACAGACTTGGACTAGTTGAGTATAAGCAGTACTTATCAGTCACAGAGGTCTTTTCATTATTATTATTTATTTATTTTTTATTGTTGGGGATTCATCGAAGGTATAAGAAACCGGGTTACACTGATTGCATTTGTTAGGTAAAGTCCCTCTTAGAATTGTGTCTTGCCCCCAGAAGGTGTGTCACACACCAAGACCCCACCCCATGCCTCCTTCCCTCTCTCTGCTCTTCCTTTCTCCTACACCCCTCCCTCCTTCCCTCTCTCTGCTCTTCCTTTCTCCTACACCCCTCCCTCCTTCTCTCTCTCTCTGCTTTTTGCTTCTAAAAATTAACATGTTGCATGATTTATGTAAGATATCCTTTCCTGCTCTAAAGTCTTGACTTATAGTTTTTACTAAAGGTTTTTTTTTTTGCCCTTCAGAAAGAGAAGAGGGAGGATGAGAGAGACAAAGATGTTTTCTTCTACTTTAAAGCAAAGCAAGGTTAACATTGGTCCCTCAAGCTTCAGTGGGAATGAGATCGGTGTTTATAGAATTAGACAGTATGCAGCTGGAAGAGCAGCAGGACCTGACAAATCTAAGGTACCCAGTGAAGGTGGTGATGTTACCCTATGATACCCAGGTGACAGAGCTCTGATTAGGTATAGAAGAAAGAAATTCAGCTTCATTCTGTAACTAGCAGTTTTCCAACCAGTCTTGATTGTATAAACTTGGGGACTCCCAAAATAACCTGGTGACATTTAAGGGGCCTGAGCCTTTTGATCAGATGAGAGAAAGTATGAAAGATCAGACTACATTATTACCCAGGACCACTGAATTACACTTGTCACAAAGATATCTGTTTCTCCAAGTTCAATCACTGAATCCCAGTCTTCCGTGCAGAATGTTTCAAAGGTGAACCCTCCTGCAAGTTTCCTTCTTCTGCAAATGCTCCCCACTAGGCATTGTTCTAATTAGGAGAGTTTAATATGCATCTGTCATTCTAGGAGGGAAATGATAATTTTCTAGAAGTCTCTTGCCTTACTCAGTTTTTCATCCAAGGTTTTATCCTATTTCTTTTGATATATGTACTTTCTCCATTTTTTCCTCTGCTTCCAGAGCCTAAGGTACTGGGGCAGCAGGTGGAGTTATAACCCCCTCCTGTGTTGGTAAGGCAGGACCAGCGGTGGCACTTACTGTGCCCTTGCCCACTTCTATGCATTGTCTTGCAAGTACCACTTGCAATTAAAGTTGCAACAGGTGTCTGTGAGTGGGCTCTGGGCTTCCTGTTACCGGATTTGTTTCTGTTATACTTTTGGACAATAGTTGGGTACACTGGCACCTGGAAATATAAAGAATGAAGATTAATGTATGATTAAATATCCCTAGATCTTAAAATAGCATTTGTATACACTAACAACTTCCTGTCAGATGAAAGACAGTTTATTATATCCTTATAAAGGCAAAGCCTTTCTTCACTTGTGAGTTTTTGCAAGATTGCTTTTGACTGAGGCAGCATGCTTCTGATCTATGGCACGTGTGGTTGTGAATATCATGGCCCCTAGAAACACATGTGCCCTAGGGAAATTTGTTACTAAAAACTAGGATTCTTTGCAATATCGCTTCACTATGTAAAAGAGTCTTCTGAGTGTGTTTATGAAACATGATGGTGATATTTAGCAAAAAGACATTAAAAAAATGTAAAGACAGTAAGTCAATTTTTTTTTAAATCTCACTTCAGCTTTATTGACAGTAAGTCAATTTTTAAGTAGTTATCAGGTGCCATGATAAAATGGAGTTATTATCTCATTTCCACTAGATTTAACTCTAAAGTTACTAAAACCCAGGCTAAAATAAGGGAATTTTCTCTGGCAAAAACTGGATCCTTGTGTCGGAGTATTTCACAGAAGAAAAATATTTAATACACAAATGATGATGTGTTCAACATCATTAGTAGTCAGGAAATGGCCTATTTAAACCATAGCAAATACTATTTTTTACCTATGCAATAGGCAAATATTTGAGTCTGATATTATCAAAAGGGTCTTAAAACTGTTGGTGCAATATTTGGAAAGTAGCGTGAGATTATCTCCTAGAGTTGAACATCTTGTACACCATACTCTAGCAATTCTGCTGCTTAGTTGACACCAAGAGAAACTGACATACCAATAACAGAGGACACAGATTTCAAATGTAGAAATCATTGTAGCAAAAATCTAGGAAATAGCCCAAATGACCATCACCAAGACTGAGTACTATATGCATGATAAAATATTATATATCAACCAAAAATAATGAACTACAAAGACATAAGATAACATAGAAGAATCAAAATTAAAAATAAAAAAAAACTAAAAATACATGCTTTTAAGGAGTGCATATAGATGCAATAATATTACTTTAAAAGAAATCTCAGAAATAAAAAAGCCAGGATTCGGGACCATATTTACCTCATATCAGTTGACCTTGGGATTGGGATGCTGGAGTCAGATGAGTTTGGTGTTAAGGTCCTGGCATTTGCTGGGTGGGTGCTCATTACATTTATTAAATATAATTAACTGAATAAACTAATAAAAGCAGGCTATGCATTATTAGTGATAAGTGCAAATTATTGTTGATTATACCATTCTGTCCACTGAGCCTATGGTTGAAGAAAAATAAAGAAAGCTTTTTATTTCTGAAGTAAACCGTACAGAAAACTTATAATGACTAGAAAGAAGTCAAAAGCACAGAGTTGTTACAGATTTGAAATCTGACTCTGTCCCTAACTGGGCGTACGATCTTTTAACATGTTACCTAAGACCTCCGTGCCTCAGTTTTCTTGTCTGCAAAATGTGGATTATATTAGTGTTTTCATGATAGTGTCATGATGAGCAGTTATTAGGATCACACTCATAAAATGTAACGAATTTAGCACGGCTCTTGGGATAGAGTAAGTACTTGAAAAATATTGGCTGATAATATCCTTCATAGTTGCAGCAGTCTCATACTATGTAGACTGGTTAGATGAAAATTCAGCCTCTCCTCTTTTTAGTTCTGTTGTAGTTCACAAGCCTTTTCAAGTTTTTCTAATCACTATACCTTATTTTCACTTTTCAGTCTCATGTTAGGCTTGAGTTCTCACCCCATGCCAACTTTGGAGAAAAAAAGAGTCTTCTCTGTTTGAACTGCAGATCCCTTTCTTTGATCTGCTGTTACCACTAAATCTGTGATCTCTATGCAAATGAAATCAGTGGGAGAGTCTTTAGGTCTATAAGATACTGGCGGATGCTTACAGTTTAGGGAAATTGGGCAATCATATAAAGGAGAAGATAGAAAGGATAGTGTGGCTTTTGAGAAAGTAAGTGTGGAAAATAAAGTTTTGCTCATTGATAGGTTTCTTTCTGTAGATATAATACATTTTTAAAAAGTCTAAAGGAGCTCCTACAGCACATAAAAATATATAACTTTTTTCTATGTCAATCAGAAACAACGCTGGTAGACACAGACTTTCCATTGCTTTGATCTAAAGAGCTCTGTATATTCTATTTCTTCTAATAACAGGTAAAATATAGATTAAAAAGTAATTACCTGATAATAAAGTTCTATTAATATATAGCTGTATGTGTAAAGTTACAAATAAGATTTCTGTACTGAAATTTTAACCATGTACAAAATGAGATGCCAATTACATTTTTTAAAATAATTTGGGGTTCCAAATGAGGCAAAAAGAAACCCTCATGTGGCAAAAATGAAAAGGAATAGAAAGTTATATATATATATACACACACACTGAGGTTTTTTTTTTTGTTTTTTTTTTTGCAGTTTCTGGCCAGGGCTGGTTTTGAACCCACCACCTCCGGCATATGAGGCTGGTGCCTTACTCTTTTGAGCCACAGGTACCGCCCAATATACTGTTTTGATATAGTTGCTGGAATTACATTGTTATATTTAAAAAAAATCCTTCATTAAAATAAATGATAACAGTTTGCTCTTCCTGAAAAAAAGTGAATAAAGAAACTTCTAAACTTCAGTTAAGAAAAAAAAACCCTGTATCATAGCAATTTTTCCATTTATCTGTAAAAATCCCCAGTGAAGCTATTTCAAAAGAAATTTCGTGAGACCTCTGCCCTTGGCTCTGTGTGATTTCAATTGAAAATGGCTGTCAGTGATGATTGAGGAATTGTGGAGCACAGAAGATGCATCCCAAAACTGGGTAGGGATCAAAAAAATGTCCTAGTTTTCAGAAATGGGGAGAAGTTTAGGCTCCTCAGACCACAAAATGGAAATTTTGATATTGATAGTGCAAAAACTTTGAAACTGATTGTCATGGCGAGTCTGTAGAAAGGGAAGATCATTTAAGTCTGAACAAGATGAATAAGTGCTCCCTTGCCAGACTCCTCTCCCTTTGATATAAGGCCACTGAGTTGGCAGACTAAGCAACTCATGGTCTCTCCGATGATTATGCGGTGGGGTGGGAGGGCAGATATGTTGGAACCCAAAATAGCTTGACAGGATGGAACAATCGGCCAAATCCAGCAAGAGAAAAAATAAAAGGAAAAAATATAAAGGCCACCCTCAGTTTCAGAAGATTTGCAACACTAACCCTGGAGTAGTGGGCAGATTGCAAATCCAACTGGTAGGTTCCAACAGGTTGTGCGCAGCACTTGAACAAAACAAAATGTTGAACAGGGGCTATGGGTGTGAGCAGGGGCTGTATCCATCTAATAATGGCACCACTTCTCAGTTTGCAAAAAGGTACCATTAAAGCAAAAGGGTGTGGTGCCTGAAAACATACAAGTTATGTTTTTTGCCTAGGAATTCAGTGAGTAACTGTTAGACTGTGGTCACCAAGAATTGGAGAAGGAATTCCTCTGTGTACTGTGCAAGGGCAAGCAGAATTCCTCTGTGTACTGTGCAAGGGCAGGCAGTGTCTGTGTTCAAGCTGAGCTGGACATGTTGAGAGTAGAAAGAAGGATGGTGGTAAATCAGAACATAACTAGAAGAGAAAGAAGAAAATCTAGAAGTTAAGATCTATGAGGAATAATGAAGAGAGAATACTCAGTTTGCCCAAGGGAGGACAAAGAAGAGCCATGACATGGTCCCCACTAGCAAATCAACCCTGAGTGAGAGATGTTGGCAAAGCAAGGACGTCAGAGGCCAAAAAGAAGCTAAGGAATTCTTTTTACAGAAAGAATTTGGGATTTAAAAATAAAAACACCATTTTTTTTATTTTGAGAAAATTTGACATTTTGTTTTGTTCCCCTATGTTTATAATTTTGTATTTTTAAAATTTAGATTATGTATCGCCTAAAAATCAGGGAGCATCACAACCTTTTATGTTCAAGTCTTAAGACCACACAAGATAGAGAACTTCTCTTCAATTTGACTTGTCCCAAACTGGAACAAACCAGGCAGTATTGTGATGCAGTTTTAGTTCCTTGTCACCTGATGTCAGGGCTGAGAGCAAGCACTGCTTCTTGGATGTAAGGAAGAGATTACTTCTTTTTCTAGTTGTTGTAGGTATAGAGCTAGATGTCTTTTAAGGTCCCTTCCCTGTTGAGATTCTATGATTCTGAGAAAAAGCAATTTCCCTTAAGAAAAAGGGCGACTGAGATTACCGATGTCATTGACTTTTTCTAAAGAATTCCAGAAATAAAGAGAGAAGTGTAATACTCGCAAGAATCTGGACGTGCTTGATAGTTTCTTCTCTCTTTTAAGCAATTTACCAGTAGTCTCTTCATAAATCTTCTTCTCCGTGGTTGAGAGTTGAGATATACTACTGCAAGGTCTTGGGTTTGATCTCCATGAGGACTAGTTAGTGCTGCAAGGCTTGATTTCAGCACAAGCACATCACCTTACAGCTATTCTATGCTATGCGTTTTATTGAACCCTGTGAACTTCTTGCCTGAGTATGCGCAGATTAGCATGTAAACAATGGAAGATGAGTGAATGAGGATTTCTTTCCCACTAGTAACACAGTGCAGAACCTTGTCCTCCATCTATGTTGGGTAGCTGCATCGTCTTGTATTTATTCTTGTCACAGTAAGATTGTCATTCAGAGGGGACCATCCCTTTGATTAGAGTTGGATTTATTTTATGGAAATGTCAAATATGTATGTCCTGATGCTACAAAAAGAAAAAAGAAGAAAAAATATTCACTGCAAGAGTAAGAGGTTTATTCTGTCTCAAAAAATTATCCACACATAATGAATTGTCTAATAGAAAAGAATTTGATTTTTCTTGGTTACATTCTTGCCCTATTTACTCTTGGGGAGAGGACAGAATGGCTGATGAGATAGCAATTAAAGAAAGAGACAAAGCCACTCAGAGTTCACCATGCCCTAGATACGCTCTGGCCTCTGTTGTCTACTTGGCTCTTAATCTCACTGTGGACAGTCCTAGGAACATGGGAAGATCAACTGTGGGGCGAGCTGTACTGTGGAATACTCTTATTCTAGAGAGACAAAATAAAACATTCAAAAGCAGCCTTGAAAAACAAGCAAAATCACAACAGCACAGCCTGAGGATGTGTGTGTGGGAAAAAAAGGGGGGCTGTGCACCCACTTAGTTTTGTTAATTTGCTATACATTTCTCTACAGTGGTTTTCTTCACATGTGTTGGCAGGGCAAGGGTGGGTTGTTATCTGGGAATACTGTTCTAATTTTACACGAGTTATAATCTCAAAAACAGACTAACCTCCTTGTTGTTGATCAAAGATCAGGCAGAACAGAACTTCACAGCAGGGTGGACCTGGAACAAACAGGGTCATTGGAACTTGGTGCATCAGAGGAGCAAAGTTAAAGTGGGGGAAACTGTGAGGTGGTGAGGTGTCCCTGCAAAGTCAGGGTGTTTTTACAACTGAACAGCAGGGGTGAGTGAAGTGTGTTTTACACACAGCAGAATCCATTGTTGATTAGCCATGTTCTGTGCCAGCTTATGCCAAGAACACAAAATCTTACTCTGTGAGGGAAATAAATCACTAGTGTTTTGTACCTAAGCAACATATTGTTAGTAACATGAACCTTGAACTTTTATCCCTTAATCTAAGTAGAGCTTCACCTCTGGACCCGCATGGAAAGTTATGTAACTGGCTGCTTAAGCCTCTTTGCGTGTGGTGGTGGTGTTGATCAAAGTCATCTCTGTGGTTACCTCCTAACCTTGGACATTACACAGAGGTTTGAAGGAGTAGCTGGATGGCGTTTTACAAGTTTTAGACTATGTGTGCTAGCACTGGTCTAAACCTTTTTCAAAAAAATTTTTTAAATTAGATCATAGCTGTGTACATTAATGCAGTCATGGGGTACAATGTGCTGCTTTTATATACAATTTGAAATATTTTCATCCAACTGGTTAACATAGCCTTCATGGCATTTTCTTAGTTATTGTGTTGAGACATTTGTATTCTATTTAGTAAATTTCACATGTACCCTTGTAAGATGCACCATAGGTGTGGTCCCACCTCTACTCATAGGTAGAGGTCCCACCCTCCCTGTACCCATCCTCCTCCCTCTCCTCCCCTCCCTTTCTCCTTTCCCTATATTCTTGGGCGATAATTAGGTTATAGCTTTCATATGAAAGAGCTATAAATTAGTTTCATAGTAGGGCTGAGTACATTGGATACTTTTTCTTCCATTCTTGAGATACTTTACTAAGAAGAATATATTCTAGCTCCATCCATGTAAACATGAAAGAGATAAAGTCTCCATCTTTCTTTAAGGCTGCATAATATTCCATGGTGTACATATACCACAATTTATTAATCCACTCGTGGGTCGATGGGCACTTGGGCTTCTTCCATGGTCTAAACCTTTTTAGTAGTCTTTTTAGTCCTGGACATTTTGCAAAAAGAGTTATTGACTGTCTGGGGGGGGGGGAATGACATAAGAAGTTGCTTGAGAGAGAAAAGGAGAGAGAGGGGAAAAGAAGGAGAGAGGGGAGGATGGACAAGGAGGGAGAGAGAGAGAAAGATATGCATGAAGGGAGAGAAGAGAAAAGGGCAATATTAGCAATAAAAGAAACAAGATAAGCACAGAGTAAGAGCAGCCCCTGAGGTTTCTCGGTAGGATATACTTGAGCAGATAAGATCAGACAATTCAAGTAAATTCCAAAGCGATTCCTGTACTCTGGAGTATAGTTGCTCAGGGATTTAAGAGCATTCCAATGTTTCTTTATCGATTGGGTCAAACTTACAAATTCTTTCCACTTAGGTAAACAGTGGTTATACGGAAGGCTCTGAAAAACAAGTCTGATTTCTTAAGGTATGTCTCATCCTTGGTATCGCTCTTGAGTTATATAAATGATTCTTGAAATTCCTTCCAGAATCATGGGTTAGGCTGTGAAAACTTGGAGAAACTGTATGACAAGTTGCTTTTCCAAAAACTAACAACTTTACTTGAGATTTAGGTTCCAAGATGTCTGTAAAGGACGAAGGTGGAAATATATACACATATATATGGATATGCACATATAATTAAAAAAAACAAATACTAGAACTTATTTAGGTGGTTGGTAGAAAGTGTATGGAATAGGAAAAAAATGTTTGAAATGCTTGAAAATGCAATATAATTAACTGTCAGCTTCATCTGCTGTCAGTCTTTCTGTGACCCCAAACATAATAAGTTAGGTGGACTCCAATGTCTCCCTTGGTTGAAGAACCCCTGAAATTGAGGAAGAGACAGGGAAACTGCTTGTCCCCACTGAATGAAGCTTTAGACTGGAGAGACCAGGAGAATTGTTCTGACCCACATGCAGACTAGGCCCCAGCACACAGGTTCGGCTCCCTCCCAGGCAGAAGAAGGGACCTGGCCTCACATGATCCTTCCACCTTGGCCTCCTAAAGTGCTGGGACTATAGGTGTGAGCCACCATACCTGCCTATATTTCACATTAGATGAAATATCTACAACTTGAGGTAAGGTAACTTTTTTTCCCAATTTCAGTGGACCCGTGATTACAGGCGAGCTCAGAGATACTCCAAGCCAGCACAAGGTGACCTGGGTCCGTCTACAATTGAAGAAGGATACTGACAGCCCAAGAAGCCACACTTCCAACAGAGACAAAAGATAACTCTGTTCTAATACACCTGAATGGGCTGGGCACAGTGGCCCACGCCTGTCATCCTGTAATACTAGCCCTCTGGAAGGCAAGGTGGGTGGACTGCTTGAGCTCAGGAGTCTGAGACCGGTGTGAGCAGCAGCAAGACCCCATCTCTAAAAATAGCTGGGTGTTGTGGCAGGTGGCTGTAGTCCCTTCTGTTGGCCCCAGCTATGAGGTTGTCTAGCCACTTAGTATTTGGGTTTGGACCAAAGCAAAGATAAAGTGTTTCCATCTGAAGACTCACCTTTTAATACAAAACTTTACATAGAACTCTAAATCTCCATGTGAAACATCCAAAAACAATTAAGTAAATTGCTGTGTAATGTGTCTTAAATGAAATAGCTCAGGGGGCTGGAAGGCTTTACATTTTAATGTTGGGCAAGCGAAAGTGACAGGTGAGGTGGTAAATCCACATACCATCCTTTACTCCTCCTCTCCCACCAAACACACGGCCTGGGCGTTGCCAATGGGCCTCATATCCTCATCCTCATATCCATATCCAGAGTCACCCTCCTTTCCTCCTGACCCCCAGAGCTCTGGTTCATCCTCTCTACTCTAGACTGATGCACGTGAAACAGCCATTGGGTGTCTGGCCGGCGTGCTGCCTGCAAGTAGAGTGCCTGCTTCCATGGTGCTTATGCTGTGTGCAGGACACAGAACATGAACAACCAATTACACAATTAGTTGTTAGTTAAAATGATGACAAATGCAACACAGGCCAAGTGTAGGATGCTAAGGAGCATACAAAGGGCAGCTGAGAAGGCTTCCTTGAGAAGCTCATATGTGTGGGGGTTGAGCTTTGAGGCATGGGTAAGAATTAAGCTGGTGAGGAAGGAAGCTCCAGGCACAGGCAGGATTCCAGATGGCCCTGAGGCCTGAGGGACAGCTGGGGAAGCTGGGGATGAATGCCCGTGGGGCTGGAGCAAAGGGAGAGGGAGGAAGAGCCCAAGCTGACGAGGAGGGCAGGGCTAGAACCCACAGGACTTTGAGAGTCATAAGGGATTTTGGTCTCTTCTTGGATATCATACACTCATCCTTTTGGGATCAGTCCATGCACTTCTTCCTCTAGGCAGCTTTCTGTGACGTTCTCTCTCCATCCCCAGATCCCCTCACTGTGCTGTGTTTGATGCCCATGTTCTGTCATGGCACAAAAACACCCAACATAATACTCATATTTGTCATGAGTCTTGATTGTGAATTTGATGGAGAGATTCATGAGGGCAGGAACTGTGCATTTTTCCATTTCCATGCAATCCCGTATTAAAGCTTTCTCCATATTTCACCAAAGAGAGAGATTTTGATGCCATTAGGCATATAACTATGATCTTGGAAGAAAAAAATCACAAAAGATAGGAGAAGTAACCTGTCCTTACATAAAGGAAAAAGAATTCTTGGGAGTATTTAGTGAAGTAGGAAATTTATTTTAAATTACATAACTAAGAAATTGTGCGTGTAAGATATCAGATACTAGACCAGACCAGGGAAGACAAATAACTCTGAATGAAAGCCTCAGCTCCCTCACGGCCTCAACCCAAAGGCTGCCTCACCATGACAACCTTCTCTACTTCTCCCGAGTGTTCCCTCTGAATCCCAAGACAGGCTTCCTAGAAGCCACCACTAACCTCTGGAGATGGGACCTCCTGGCCAGCTATGTCTGGAGTTCATCAGAGAGCCTGGGGTCATTATCTCTGAACCTTGACAGAGAACCCATGTTTTATGTGTATTAGAAAGGGCCCCAATTCTAATTAAGAGGCATTGCTGGACCCTGTGTCATAAAGTAGGCCTTATTTTCCTCTGGGAAAAATTATTAATATAATTATTATCATGTTAATATATTACTAATATAATCAGAGATTACATTTGCATCAAATTGTGTCTATTTCTACCAGGCTTTTACAAAGCTATAAATATATCAGTTGTAAGATTCCATAACCATTTAAAATATAGAAATTATTTTTGAGGCTCTAGAAATGTTTCCTAATGTATCATTGATTTGGATTCTACAAAAGGCCTGATTTGCTATAAAATGAACATATATCACCTTGAGTGTGGTTACATTGCCTCATAAAATAAATACAAAGCAAATATGCTTGCTCTAACAAGGCAGGTCAATTATTAAATTCACAAGTTTTTGTTTTCCTTAAAGATCTGGATGTTCCAAATCTATTTTGAAAGCTTTCCAGGAGTATATGAATACATATTGTCTTTTTCCCCTTATCTATGATCACGCTGGCAAGTGAAAACATTCAAAATCATTCCTCTGATCTTAACACTGGACTTCTCTAATAGTATTTAGTTTTCTTCTGCCCTCCTGCCATATCTCTGGGTGAATTAAAGAATGAGTGAAGAAAAAGTTAAACATTCAAATGTAGGTCTATTTTAAGCTGGGGGCAGACCTGCCTCTGAAGGCATCATCTTGTTGCCATCTGGTCACGCCCACAGCTGAGTTGGAACTAGAGGTAGAGGCTGCTGTGTCACCCCCACCTGGAAGAGTCCCTGGAGACATATGTTTGGTCAGGACAGGAGCTCAGAATTCTCGGTCTATTAGCATATGATTTTGTGGTAGAGATGAGCAATGTTTTCTAAGAGACATTATTTCTGCCCACTAAACATTTATGATTTAGAATTTAAAAATGAAATTTGTCAAAGACACAAATAGTATCATGATTACCAAAATTAATTCAATCTTCCAAAGCCTTTAAGACCCATTTCTAATTTTACCAATGTAGCAAAATAACTAACACCTTAATCATCTCTACACAATGGGAAATTCAATAGATACATGCATAGCCCTCACACTTCTTTTTAGACAATGCTGTAGACCTTATAATATAAATACCTACTACCAAGCAGGGAAATACAAAAGAATTACTGTAGGAAGGAGGTGGAGTAAGGAAAGTCACTAGCTAGATTTTCTACAAGCTGGGTAGTCAGCCCGCACACTTATTTCCATGTGGAGTTTTTGATAAATCCTTGTCATTACATATATATTTTAAAGCTCATAGTCTTCTGAAGTTAACATGAGTACAAAGGGGCTTTGGGAGAATACAGCCCAGTCAAAAACAGCCA
Organism: Loris lydekkerianus; assembly: GCA_963574355.1. Taxonomy (NCBI): domain Eukaryota; kingdom Metazoa; phylum Chordata; class Mammalia; order Primates; family Lorisidae; genus Loris; species Loris lydekkerianus. The sequence goes on along the minus strand of CAUYPK010104538.1, from coordinate 63,229 downwards.
CCTGGGTTACTCGGATTTTCTGAGTAAGATGTCATGATGGACAGTGGTCAGTATTTTGGTCCAAGCTGTTCACGTCCCAGATTATCTTATCTCTCCCTCACATTCTTGGTTCCTGCCCTTGTCTTGTTATAGTTCTTTGTATTTTCTTGGTTATTAAATAACTTGTTCTTTTTAAGTGTTTCAATGATTTGAGACAAACAGACGGGGGGGGGGGGGAGGGCGCGGGAGACAAAGAGCCTGTGTACTTTGTACTTTTCAGATGTGCTACGCTGGTCATTTGAATATGCAAGACAGACAGCCTATCTCTTGGTTACAGCCAGGTGAAAATACAGGCATAGAACTATATAGAACATGATCATTTCATCTAAGCCAAAACTCTATCCAAAATACAGATGATCATGTGTGGACATCTAAGGATGTTGTCTCCTTGTATGAAACTAAATAAAAACTGTTCCAATTTCTGTACTTTATAAACAGTATGTATATGGATGGCATATCTTCCAAGGGAGTTATTTTCTTGGCCAGATTTATTTTAAATTTATTTCACAGATAGAATAATGCGTGTCCTAATTTTTACTTTTGGAAGACATATTTGAGAAATGGCAGAAAACAATGGTAAACTTTCCCTCTGGACAGATTGCCATGCTAGTACATGTAGATGCCCCAAGGCTGAAGTTTCTTTAAACATTATTTTTAAACTGCTTGAACAATCAACCTCCCACTACCCCCAAATAGCAAGTCCTGGACAGCACTATTTTAAGGGAAATCTGAGATTGTTATTTGATTTGTGTTTTGTGTGTGTGTTAGGCTAGGAGAGGAATATATAAAGATAAGAAAAACAAAATTTATCTTAAAGGGTCTTTATTTCCTTAGAAGCAAACTTTAGATACCAATAGAAGTAATATATTAGTCTATTAAGCATTCGTCCCTGTTTTATCTTTTACCTTCTTAAGCCTACAGATTATTATTATCATAATCTGTGAATATTATAATATTATGATATGTGAATAATATTTCATAATATGTGAAATATTGTTTCATGTGTGCTTTTATCTCTAGTCCACTTCATAGTAATTCCTTGGAAAGTAGGGACCATGTATTAGTGTTTCAACCCCAAAGATATTCTACTATTATCTCCTGTCTTGAGCACACTGTTTGAGACCTTTGGAAAAAGTAGCTTCTAGGTAGGATAGTTTCATTTGGCTGCTCTGTGAAGGATTGTGTTTAGGGGATTAAGAGCAGAGCCACAGTGGAATCTTTTTGTGTCTTGAAACATTTTTATGTTCACAATGTAAATGAGAGAGTGTGGTTGCAAAGGTCCTCCCACTGAGGGGTGGTCTAGGGCATGTAATGGAGGCATTAGATTTCTCTTCTACGCTCATGAAACGATGCTCATTTCTCTGTGCCCCCGGTAGTGCACTCAGCAGGTGATTCTGCAGGGGCCGAGGATGCGGGTCGAGGAGGGGTGGGAAAGGAGAGGCAGCAAGGGGAGAGGGGGCATTCAGCCAAGCTGTGTTATTAATATTTGTAACACTGCAAATCTTTCATGATTGTTAAGGATAAAGCTGTTGTGAAGGGCTAGATGAATGCTGCATGTTCAAACAAACAAATCTTACAGACTGAACTGTCTTTAAGAAGAAATGTCTGGGGAATTCTACCAGTATCTTTTAAAAGAGTGTCAGTGGTGATTTGAAGTGGGGCAATGCCTGTGGCCAAGCATCAGGAATATGTGTTTTAAACCGTGAAAAATCATGGGAGATCATCTAGTCATTCCTTTCGCGTGGAGCTCAGGCACAAGAAAACTTGTGAGTCAAACATTTCTTCCTGAGCTCACTGTGGAATGCTGTGGTATTTCATTTCCCCACATGGGCAATGTTATGGGTCATCCTGCTTTCCTGTGCCCCAAGTGGTAGCCCCAGGAGCCCCGAAGGCGGTACAGCCAACCCAAGCTGCTCTCTGGCAGCTCCTGGGGAGCTTAAAAAACATCACGTGACACCTGAGCTCGCCCCAAGAGGTTCTGTGCTTGCAGTGGGGCTGGACATCTGTAGGTACTTTGTAAAAGTGATCCAGCTGATTTGAATAGAGCTAAGGAATTCAAGGCTGAGAAGCATGAGCCGAGGCTGTAAGAAGCAGATCTCAAGCTTAACTGAGCAGGACTGTGGGGGTAGCAGCACCCGAGGCATCTGCAGCAAGCACAGTAACAGTGCAGACAACTGGGAGGAGGAGGGGCGCACACCTAGAAGAAGATGTCTTGCTCATAACCTTGGCCCCAAGAGGCGCTGGCCAGAGCACAGTCATCCTTTAGTCGGTGCTCTTTTGTCCAGTGAGCACCATGTCCCCAGCGCAGTGCCTGGGATGGGACAGACAGGAGCCATGTCTCTGTTTGAGGAGGGGACCAGCACTACAGGTGTACAGAGGAATGTGACAGAGTAGAAAGGAGATACACAGGAGAGACTGCTCAGCTCAGCTGGGTTGGGAGCTGCATGATAGGGAAGACTAAATATTACTGTCAAGTGTGCAGGGTGGCAAGCGGCAGAGGGGCCAAGGCGATGGTGACGGTGGCCCAGTGTTCAGAGAACTCCAAGTGCTCAGTGTAATGAGGGTGGGCATGCTACTGTCATGTGGTGAGGGCCTGTGTGTCCCTTAATGAGCTTCAGTTTCTCCAGCATGCAGCGGGGACACAGCAAAGGGGCCGGGGGGAGCGTCGTGGTCCGCATTTCCTCCTCAGAAATCATCCTGGTGCTTTCCAGGATGCGGTCAGGAGGGACTACACCGGAGGGCCAGGGCCAGCTGCTGTCAATCCATGTGGAACTGTGGGACGGCAAGGAGGGTGACGGGTCAGAGAGAAGACGTGGAACCCCTTTCTTTCCTCAGAAGTTCATTGAGGCCTCCCAGTAATCTGACCTGACTCCCTGGGAGTTCACTTAACCAATAAACCTGAATGGCAAAATGCTGTTTCTCAGTAGATTACCTTCCATTCATAAGTTAATCACTAAAAATACACATATGTATAACACAGCCCTTACCCTCCACAAATTTCTATTCCAGAATACTATAATAGGTCACCCCTGAAAAAATACACAGATAGTGGTCTAAAGAACACTATCCCTTCTTGAAAAGCAGGCATGGATTGGACCAGAAATGCAGGATAAGGTTGAACATTTCCTGAAAAAGATCCACTCCGGACGGGTGGAATGGTGGATCAATTTCACTGCTTTACACAACTAGTGTCTGTAGGTGGTGGTTGAGTGGACGGGAAGGAAGGAACTGAGGACAGCAATAAGAAAGGTTTTGCAATGAACCCACCCCTGGTTGTCTTTCTCCCACACTCAGGATCTCTCCAGGAGCTGCATTTCCTGGGTTCCTGGTTTTCCTAATCCCAATTGTGCAGGACTGTGTGGGGGCAGGCAGCAGGCCCCAGGGCAGCGCCCACCCCCTGAGCTGGCCTGGCTGCCATCTGGCAGGAGTCAGCCCCAGCTCCTTCTGCCGTGCCAGTGCTGCCCTACCCTGGCGCTGGCAAGGCATTCCTGGTAGAGCGAGACAGTAGCCGCACTTGGGGAACATCCCTGGGATATGAAACATTGTCAGGTGTCAAGGCAACTATGGCTTGAGTCTCTTGAGTTGCTGCTTCCCTCCAGGCGAAGTAGTGGTCAAGGTTGTAACAGTTACATATCATTGCAGGAAAATCTTTCTGTTTCCCAGGAAAGGAGTCTCTAGGGCTGTACGGAACATCTCTCAGTTAGCAAGATAAAAGATAGTCTGCTACATGAAAAATAGCACATGCGGAGGGCCAGAAGGGACAGCACTGGATTTGTTCCCTGGCTGTGAAAGGATGCCGTGTCCTGGTGATGCTTGACTAGCAGCGGGGCAACTGGCAAGGGCGGGGTGTTAGCACAGCCCTTGAATGCCTCAGACAGGAACCTCTTCTTGGGTAACTGATTCATCCCCCAGACTGCAGGCTGTTTCTTTGCTTGTAAATTGCTTGGGAATAAACTCATAAAATCTTTTAGAGCCTCGGGGAATATAAATTAGAAATGTCCATTGTTTTTGTCAAGTTGCTCCTTTAGTTTTTATGAATTTAGGGCCCTTTTTGAAAACCAGAAACAGGTGAAGAAGAGATGTGATTCTAATATTATGTATCTTCTCCACCAACATTAATTTCTAGGAAGATGAGCAGGTGACATTGCGTATTTGTTTCCTGACTACTGTGTCTAAAAGAGCGCTCAAATTCTTAGACTAAATTCATTAAATTGTTGGAAATTTCCAACTAACCCACCAGTCAGTAACCTTAACTAGATGGCTTCTCAATGACCTGGTCTTATGACCACACTGGATATAATTCTAATGAGGAAATGAATATAGCAATTCTTGTATGATTTTTTAAAGCTTATGTTTTGCTTTCTCCCCTTCAAAAGAAAATGTTGAAACAAATTGTAACAAAATCAAGGGGGGCAGGCTTAACTTACATATCACAGATTGCCTATGTTCATGTTGGGGTGGGGTAACTGAGCAAGAACCATTTCTAAAGATGAGCTGATTTGATTTGCAATAGGGCTAAATCAGTCATGAGTGATTTTGGAATCACTGATTTTGAATCAGTTCAAACACTGATTTTCAGCACTGTATCAACATGATACTTCTGGAATCTTGAAGAAATGTGTATTCATTATCTAAGACAGGTGGCTATAATTACTCCTAAGCTAAGTATAATCAGTGAAAAATGAGTTGGCTCATTGCAACATTATTTATAACAGGAAAAATTGGAAGCAGTTTAAATATTTGAAATAATTAAACAATGATAGGTACTCATTCAATCATATGTTATGCATTATTTAAAAATTGAGGAAGGTGGAGGTGTTGACTTAGAAAAATGTCCATATTGCAGGAAGTGGGGAGAGTTACATATGTAAATCATAATTGTATTTTGGTAAAAGATACAGTGTGTATATATGTATATACTATATATGTTAGCATGTGTATATAAACACATATGTATTTACCAAGATGTGACAGTGTGGTGTGTATGCATGCTTAGGAATGAGTAAATAATTGGTGGAAGTAGAATATAGGAAATCAGGTCTTACATATTTTCCTTTTTATACCACTGTTATTACATATACATATACATATACACACCATATAAAACAATAGATGTAATAATTCCATAATTGAAAAAGAAATGTTATCAACACAATAGATGGATTTCATCAAAATAATTGTATTCTACTTTAAAACCATTATCAAGTTAAGACGGTTTATTTGAGGCCACTATAAAAACATATCATACACATGTTTGAGCCAAGGCCAAAGACACTGGCAATTATGACCTGATGTTTTAAGGTCTTTGTGCTCATAACTCCAACCATTTTTACTCATTTAGGAGAGTCTACTTTGGCACTCTACCTGAGCAATTGAAATTGTCTACTTCAGCACCTCAAAATAACTGTCATTAGGCAAGCAGGAATTTTCAGACTATGATTCGCAGAGCATGTTTTCATCGGCCAGTGTAAATATTTTGACAATATCCTATGCGCACTAATAACATTTTGCATAACAGGGAATAACAGGTGCAGCAAAAAAGGAAGAAAATTATTTGATACGTGCTTGATCATGTATGCCCTGACTTTTCTAAATGTATTGTTAATATTATTATTGCTATTGTAGTATATAACTGGTTGCTATGTATAGTTTATGGCAATTATAATCTCTCTTGGAATAAAGTCAGGTCTCTACCCCAGGTAAGTCAGAAAATCTTCAGGAAATACTTTAATCAAAATCTCCACTTCTGAGGAATGTCACCATCTTACACCCTGGGCTGGTGCATTCTCTAAGGCTTTGCTGAATGCAGCTTATTAATGAGCAGGAAGAGGGAAGAAATGTTGTGGGAAAACCAGAACTCAGGTTTGCTGATTCAGTTATTGCAGGGAGTGCTAATAAGCTCTTGAATGGCCTCATGTTCACACAGACAGAGGCGGTATGAGCAAGTGCTAATTTAGAGAAGACAAATTATCCTTGTATTCCTCCAGAACCAGAGGACATGACCAATGCTTTTTGGCAAGTAGAGTTACTCCCTTTTAATGAATATATTTGGAAATCCAGTGCACTTATACTTAGAAAAGAAACTATTAAATGGCTTTCCTATCATGGTGAAGTCTTTTGTAAATTAAGGAAAGTGGAACCCTGCCCCCACCTTCAAATTTCCAGAGCTATAATTTCTATCAGGGTATGTAAACCAAACCCATACATTTCATATATTTCTGAAAATAGAATTTAAAGAAAAACTGAGGCTAATATAAAAAGATGCAATCCAAAGATTTTTTTTTTTCAGTTGTCCTGGCATGAAATTTTGGACAGGAAGAAAAGCATATCTTTATATTAAATAGAATGACAATTCTTAGAAAAATTATTTCAATACTACTTTTGTGAATAGCTACAGAGAACAAAATTAATCCAAGTTAATTAATCCAACATAAAACAAAATCATTAAGCTTTCTCCCAATTTTTGAGGTTACTAGTTTTTGGATAGTCATTTTACATAGTTTTACAAACATAAGAGAAATGTAGCTTTCTGATTAGATACAGGCTTATGGCCACCCTCCTTGATATATGTCACTTCATCCCCAAATAAAAATTATTATCTTTAAAAACACTTGGCCTCAAACCAAAGGGAAGGCTTTCACCTTAAATATATTTATTATTTGAATCTTTCTTCCTGTATATTTTTAATTCATCTATACTGGATAGTCCAAGGCAAATTACTAAACATTAGCATTTCATTCATTTGCTGAATTCTCTTGTGTAACAGACATAGGGTTCACATTTTATAGCTTTGGTAACTGGGTTTGTAAACTCTTGCCTCTTATAATTGTTTAAGTAATGTAACAGTGTAACGCATTTTATTGCAGAAAGTATCTGGCAGGATTCTCCTGGCTGCTGAGTTAGGAATCCTTAGCTCTGACCTAGGATGCTCTTGCTCTTGAGTGTGCCTATGTTACTGATGCAAGAAGAGTGATGGAAACTCAAACAAGAAGATAAAATGACAGATGGCAGATCAATGGCTCACGGAGGACACAGCTCCACACATAGGGTAAGAATTCAATATATCTTGAACAAATGAAATAAAACGTTCAGGGTTTTGGATTTCAGTCCGATAGAGCATGTACTCAATTATACCAGGCTTAGGAGGCTAAAAGAGAAATCAAGTTTCTCTTTCTGGGACAAAAACTTTTGTTTAGGGGAACAAAATTATTACAGTAGAAAAGAGAGCCCTGGTCCAACTTCAGGTAGTATCTCACTGAACTTCTCACTGAACTTGACTAATTCTCAGAAACTCTTTACCAGGAATTGAATTGTCTCGGATTCTGACATGCATGGTCTAACTCATGAAAAAAAGAAGTCTGTCAATACCATATTGGTACCTAACATTAGAAGTTTGGTTGTATGCATCAGTTTCTATGATAATTATTTCTAGAAATACAGAAATGTATTATTTAATAAATTCAAGTAAAAGTCCTTGGAGAGGAAGTGAGAGTTAAATACTTGAGCTTAATTCAGGAAATAAAATCAAACTTCCTTTTGGGTACACCAACAAATCACAAATTAAATGATGTTTCAAAGGCTGACTCACTTGGGTTCTTGGGTTTTTGTGCTACAAATTTCTGGTATGCAAATTTGCAAAAGTGGCATTTATTTATTTATTTATTTATTTTTAATTTGTTTTTATTTAAATCATAGCTGTGTACAATAATGCAATCATGGGGTACAATGTGCTGGTTTTATATACAATTTGAAATATTTTCTTTTTTTTTTAGGAGTGACATTATTATTTATTTAACTAAATAGATTCCTGCCCTTCTTGCTTACTTTTCTGCTCTTACTCTCCAGCTTTTTTCTGTTTTTCTTTTTTTATAAGTTATTTTTATTGTTAAATCATAGTTGTGTACATTAGTGCAATCAAAGGGTACAATGTGCTGGTTTCATATAAAATCTGAAATATTCTCATCAAACTGTTCAACGTAGCCTTCATGGCATTTTCTTAGTCACTGTACGTAGGCATTTGTATTCTGCATTTAGTAAGTTTCTCCTGTACCCATTCTAAGATGCACTGTAGATGTGGCCCCACCCATTACCCTCCCTTCACCTTAACTTCCCCCTCCCTTCACCTTAACCTCCCCCCTCCCTACCCCTTTCTTGGCCCTTTCCCCATATTCTTGTGCTATAGTTGGGTTATAGCCTTCATGTGAAAGCTATAATTTAGCTTCATAGTAGGGCTGAATACGTTGGATACTTTTTCTTCCATTCCTGAGATACTTTGCTAAGAAGAATATGTTCCAGTTCCATCCATGTAAACATGAAAGAGGTAAAGTCTCCATCTTTCTTTAAGGCTGCATAATATTCCATAGTATACATGTACCACAATTTGCTAGTCCATTCATGGGTCGATGGACACTTGGGCTTCTTGCCTGGGTAAATTTATATAGTGAAAAGTGACTAATCTGTACCCACCAAAATCTATGTGTTGTCTTTAAGGACCTATGAACTCAAAGATAGCACTAACTTAGAATTCATTTGCAGTTTTCTTCAGATTACATCCTTCTTTGGGTAGTGGTTATCGTTTTTAGATAGGTTTTAACACAAAAGGTCAAAAAATATTAAATGATGTTTAGGAAAATCAAAGATAAAATACCGTGATAGAAAGTTGCTTGCTTGAATGACTCATATGAGCACTTTGTAGTAGTGAAACTGATTGGATTAACAAGAGATGTAAAGCACTAAGTAATAAACATAGAATTGAAAGTTACTGCCTTGCCTGGAATGCTTTGATAGGTCCAATTTTTATATCTTAGTCATATATTTACAATTCATATTGCTATTAATTTCTTCTCCCCATTATATTTTATAGAGTGATTATAGATAAACACTAAAAAGTCACGTCTGCACAGAATAAATTAGTTATATCTGCCATAGGTTAAATTCCTTCTTTCCTAGTATAGAGACTATTTTATAGAATACAGACTAAATTGCTTTTGGTTATGAAAACTCCATCATGCTCTATCATCTTTAAACTGTTTACGGTGAGATGGCAATACTTCAGAACTGACATCTTAGAATTGCCTACTTTAAATCATCATACCAGGCATATTTGGCAAATAGAAGATACTCAGAAAATGGCAAGCAAATACTTTACATTTTCAAAGATTATATTTGCTATTAGACTGAATTTCTGATACTTTTCTTTAGTTGATTTCTAGGGATGGAAGTTATACCTCTGTGGGCCAGAAGTGCCTAGAATTGAACATCCTTGCAAGAGCAGGCCTTAACCCCGACTGAGGAGGGTGAGGGTGTCAATTCACAGCTGCTTTGCTCCTTGATTGAGGTGTGTATTTAATACTGATTCCAAAGCCTTCCCCTAAGGTTAAGATGCCAGAACTGCTGCTTAATAAAGACATTCCTGGCTGGCACGGTGGCTCACACCTGTAATCCTAGCACTCTGAGAGGCGGAGGCTGGTGGATTGCCTGAGCTTAGGAGTTCAAGAACAGGCTGAAGAAGAGTGAGACCCTTTCTCTACTAAAAATAGAAAAACTAGCTGGGCATCATGGCAGAGATGTAGTCCCAGCTACTTGGGAGGCTGACGTAAAAGGATTGCTTGAGCCCAAGACACTGAGGTTGCTGCAAGCTCATGATGACGCTATGACACTATACCCAGGAGGACAGAGGGAGACCCTGTCTCAAAACAAAAAGCGAAAAACATAAAAGACTTCCTTGTTGGCTTTCTTCCCCCTATTATCACCCCCATTCGTCTGCTGAACAACGTACATAAACTACTTGCTCTCAATTCTTGTGTCAAGGTCTGCTTCTGGTTGGGTCAGTGCAGGTCCAACTAAGATGCCTAAAATTCTGGACCGTCTGTGAAGCCCTCTCTATCCTCCAGGTGCAATTAATTCCTGTTTCCCTTGTTGTCTTAAGTCGCTGACTTTCTTCCATTAGAACATTCTGCCTTAGGTGAGTGTTAAGAACACTATCTCTTATTTACTTACATATTTGCCATTCTCTAAAAGTTGTAGAACAATTCATACATTATTGTGTTTTCCAAAACACTTATTCTAGTTCTTTATATTTACTCAAAGTGTCCATTAAATTGCACCATGTTTGTCTAAGTGAAAGTTAATTCAGATTTACTTTGGGAAAGTCATAGTATTTATTCTGAACATTAATAATTATTTACATTTCTAGTCCATATAATAAAAGTTTGCTTAACAGACTTCCACCTCCCTAATTGGGAGATGAATCAATTTCCTGCATTCCCTTTTAAGACATACCAGCTGTTGTCCATGACTATTCTGAATACTTGTGATTAAGAGGCTACTCTCTCGTACACGTGGTCATTACCAGTTTTACTATATGCTAACCAAGAATCAATGGTGTTCGTTTCCAAACCTACTTATGTCACTTATTGTTTATTATGGTGCTTATACGATTCAACAAATATAATAGGAATGCAACAATATAGGTATTTATAGGAAAATGATGTCATAATAGTTAATTCAAGCTTCTGTAACAGATTCTGAAAATTTGGTGGCTTAAACCATCAAAGTTTAGTTATCACTCATTTTGCAGCCCAGTGGGCGTGGCAGCCCTCCTCCAACTTAGATCAGCCACCCTCCAAGTTTCCCTCAGCAAAGAAAGCATAGCATGAGAATAATTTGTAGTAGTTTTATGGCTAGACCTGGAAGCAACTTGTCATATGGCTCCCAACTGAATAGGAAGGCAGGCTGGAGTCTTCCTGGTGCCCAGCAGGAGAGTGTGAGAAATTGAAAAAAAAAAATAGTATGGTATGCACAAAGCATTATCTCCACTATAAAAGCTCACTTGAATACTTTGGAAAGATTCAGTAATGATTAAAACTTCGTAATTTCATTCCATGTAATTGGTAGATTATGACTGTAGCTTCCACAAGAAAGAAGGTGTGGAATTCTAAGCTATTGGCTATTCCTAAGCAAATAATACTCTTATATCCAAAAACAAGGGAATAAATGTAAGAGTTTTAAAGTAAAAGAATTTAAGGTTTTGTATGGATTATTTATGATTTCCTGCAAATTCCCTGATCTCATTGAACAGAAAGGATTCTTCTACAGAGGCAGTGTTATGGTGGGCAAGAGCAGAGAGGGCTCTGGAGACAGACCCCCTGGCTTCACATCCCAGTACTGACACTTATCAGATGTGTGGTCTTGGTAGACAAGCTACTTATTCCCTGTGTACCTCAGTTTCCTTATATATGAAGTCCAAATAGTAAAGGCACTTTAATCATAGGGTTATTGTGAGGATCAAATGAGTAAGTGTATAATCACTTAGAAGAAAACCACATAAGGTTTTCTTATTGTGAGGTCTGACTATTAAGTTCGAGAACTTATCCTAGAAAAGGTGGTACATATCTCATTCATTGCTGAATAGCACTACGGACACTTTTGAAGCACTCCCTTTGGGAAGCTATGCAATGACACCAATGCCTGGTCCACCCTTCAAAGCAATTTTGGAACTCTTTTTCTGGAATGGCCATCAGAACTGTCATCCTACAGGGCCTGACAATTAAATTCATGAACTCATCCTAGAAAAATTGCTTTGAAGGCTGGACTAGGTGTTGGCATCAGTGCATAGCTTCCCAAAGGGAGATCTTTGAAGGTGACCATGGTTATATTCAACACTGAGGTATGCAGAACTTTTTCTAGGATGAGTTTGTGAACTTAATTTTATGACCTCATATATAAACATTTATTATTTTGATTATCATCATTAGTGTAAAATTTAAATTCAAAATTTTCTATTGAATACCTATACTATGAAACATTATAATAAATGTGTAGCTCAAAGTAATTTAGTTGAAAATAGCAAAATCCAACTCTGGCTAAAAGTAGACCGAAGAAAAGAAAGAAAAGAGGGAGAGAAAAGAAAGAAAATTAAAAATAGGCCAGGTATGGTGGCTCACACTTATAATCCTAGCACTCTGGGAGGCCAAGGCAGGTGGATTGCTTGAGGTCACGAGTTTGAGACCAGCCTGAGCAATGGTGAGACCCTGTCTCTACCAAAAATAGAAAAACTGGCTGAGTGTAGTGGTGCATGCCTATAGTCCCAGCTACTTGAGAGGCTGAGGCAAGAGGATTGCTTGAGCACGAAAGTTTGAGGTTGGTGAGCTATGATGCTACATCTCAGCACTCTACCCAGGGTAGCAGAGTGAGACTCTGTTTCATAATAAAAAAAGAAAGAAAAACTAAGAAAAGCTACAAACCAAACTTTCCAAAGGATATTTACAAGGGCAGCTGCAGAGCTCTGGGCAGCTGGTAGTGTGAGAGCAGGACAGTCTCTTCTAGGAACTGCCCCTGGGATAAATCAGATTTAGCTGTTCTCAGTTTTTGAATCTTCACATTTCTGATTTAAAAAAGGATAGGGAATGAGTATCTAATTGCTACTTTGAAGTTCTTGGAAGACATGTCCAACTGTGGGTCATAAATATATATATATATATTTTTTTGGGGGGGGGTTTAGTTGCAGTGTGGAATTTTATTTATTTAATTATTAAATCATAGCATAAATATATTTTGATCAAAACATGTATCAATAGGAGAAAAACAATTTCCTAACACTAAGTCATCCTTCAAAGAAGACAGAATGAGTGCTGGACATGCAGAAACAGTTGTCTACTTTGGTGCTAAAAAGAGGAAGGGTTGAAGAGTCCTTTATGCATGGAGAATGGGATGAACACATAAGCAGCACAGCCACAAGTGATCCCTGTTCCAATGTACATGTGGAGTAGAGAGAAGAAGGGTGTGTTGAAGGACTTTGATGACAGGAATAAGAATTTGAATTTGATCTGGTAGGCAGCATTAAGTAAAAGTTTCCAGGAAGGGAGTAATTTGAATTGGAGCCTGCTATGGTTTGTATATGTTTTGATTGTCCCTCCTAAATCTCATGTTGAAATTTGGGTCCCAGTGTTGGAGGTGGGGCCTAAGCAGTGGTATTTGGGCCAAGGAGGCAGATCCCTCATGAATAGATTAATGCCCTCCCTTGGGGGTGAGTGAGTTCTCACTGTATTAGTTCCCACAAGAGTTGGTTGTTAGAAGAAGGGTGGCACCTTTCACCCTCTCCCATTTCAATTCTCTGCATGTTAAAGAAATGGTGGGAAAGCATTCTCAGAAGAGGGAATCAGTAGGGAAAATGCCAAAAGTCAGGAAGTGACCTGGAGTATTTGAAGAAGGGGGAGGGGAAGCCATTGTAATTGAGGCATAATGAGGGAGAGGGGTGAATGGCAGGACATGAGATTACAGAAGTAGGCAAGAGCTGGATCACATTGGGTTGTCCAGGTCATAGTAAAGAATTTGGATTTTATTACAGGAGTGATGACAAGACATTGGAAGATTTGGAGTAAAGAAGTGACATTGTCTCATTTACACATCAATGCTTATAGAAGATAAGATGTTTGAAGTCATTTTGGTGAAGAGTGATGGTTGTGACTGGGGTGACAGTGTATATATAGAGAGAGAAGTGGATTTCAGTTTATTTTGGAGATAGTGCTAATGACTTGACAGTGGGTTGGATGGAGGGATTATGGGAAAGGGAGGGATCAAGGTAGCAGTGTCTTTAACAAGGAGGTGCCATTTGCTGATCTGAGGAAGACTCAAAGACTGACAGTTTTTTGCTGGTAGTTCATAAGCTCAGATTTGGACACACTGAGTGTAGGTGCTTATTAGACAACCAAGTGGAGTTGCCAAGTAGGCAGTTAGATGTGAGCTCAGATAAATGTCAAAGATAAGAGATACAGATTTTGGAACCATTAGGATATTGGTTGTGTTTAAAAGCCAAGAGGGTGAATGATATCATGCTATCATTTCAGAAGAGACATCTCTGCATCAAGCCTTCAGTCACTCCAACTTCTTCTTTCAATGATTCAACACACATTTATTGAGCTCCTACTATACCAGACACTTCTCTGTGGCATGGTGATCACAGAAGTGAGTAAAGGTGATCAATTATGTGCCTTTATAGATTTATGTTTAGTAGAGGATTCAGAAAACAAAACCAAAAACTAATAGATGTATAACTTTATTGTATAGGAAAAGCGTCAGCCAAGGACACTATATGGAGCTGGTCTGAGAGGTAGGAAAATGTTTTCTCCCTGTGCTGGTCAGGGTTCTCCAGAGAAATAGAACCTGTAAGAGTATAAATAAGAGTGCATTTATTATGGGGATTGGCTTACACAATCAAGGAGGCTGAAGAGTCCCACAATATGCCATTTGAGAGCTAGAAAACCAGGGGAGCCAGTGTTGTAACTCTCAGTCCCTGGCCAAAGGCCTGAGAACTTGGGGGGGCTGCTGGTACATGGCCAGATTTCTGATGTCCAAGGGCAGAAGAAGATGAATGTTATAGCTTAGGAGAGACAGAGCAAATTCACCTTTCCTCTGCTTTTTTCGTTGTGGGTCCTTGGCCAGTTGGATGGTGTCCATCCATATTTGGGGAGGGTAGCTTTTCCTCACCCAGTACACTGGTTCAAATTTGAGCCTCTTCTAGAAAAACCCTCACAGACTTACCCTGCAATAATGTTTTGCCCTATCTCTGGCCACCACACACCCCTTTCCCACAATGTTGTGGAAGCTAATGGAAGAGAGTAATTCAAAAACAAAGAGTCACCTGAAGAACACAGGTAAAATAAAGACTGAACTGTGACTGTATTGGAAATTTTAGTGAAATACCGAGACAAAAAACTAGATGGGGAACATTGAAGACATGCAGAAAGTGAGAGAAGATGGCTGTTTTGAAAGAGATTGCTATAAAAGGAAGCCAGAAAGTGCATAGCTAGTGGGAGACTTGGGATTAAGGAAGTGTTTTAAAAGCAAAGAAACAAAAACAATGGTATGTAATTTTAGAGCATACACACAATTAATGGAATGTTCTAGTGGAGAAGGAGTCCGGAGATCACTGAAGGAGCAAAGTCCTTGGGAAGGTGAGAGGATACGAGATGCTCTTTGATAGAATCAGAATCTTATCTTTCATTGCAACAAGAAGGAAGGCAGAGAGGATGGAATGATTGTAGCTTGGTTTGTAGATTTAATCATGAGGCAGTGAGTAGCTTGTATCTGCTCTGATGCTTCTGTTTTCCAGAAAAAGTGTAAAGCAAGAATGGAAAGAAAGAAGGTCGAGAAGAAGACATGGAACATCAACTTGACAATTAGAGAGTCCAGTTAAGAAGTGTAATGGAATTGCTGTGCTTATTTGTTGTAATCCGAAAAATGAGCCACAGCATGCAGACTGGGAGTCCCCATGCATAGGGATCTTGCCCTACCACCCAGGGTCTGGCAGACAAAGGGAGAGACAGTGCTACAAAATTGACACACACATGCCCAGGGTTTTGACCTATGAGAGATGACGCTGTATCAGCCCCTTGTAAGGAGCCATCTCGAGCCCAGAATTCAAGGCTTTTTATTAGGGACTTGAAAGTATGCACTTATAAAGGAAAAGTGAAAAGGTAACAGTTTCATGCTTCAATTAAACAGGCAGTTCTTTGTTCAAGAAAGAAAGTTACCAGGTTGATGCACTAAGCTACAGATGGAGGAATACTTTGGATAGCACTTAATGAGGGACAGTTATAGCCTACAGATCAGAGTGGTTGTATGTGTAGGGTATTTGTGGGGGCACTTATCAATTACTTTCTAGCTTAATTTATATTCTGTCTCTAAGCTGCTAATCTCTATCTAGACATTTCTCAGACTATTTTCTTAACTGTTCTGCTGGACATTCCAAGCCCACCTCGCCACTTTAGGCATGCATTTCAGCGGAGGGTCTGAGGCCTGGGACCATTTTCCTGCACAAGTCTTCAGGGGAAGCCAGCCTACTCTAGCTTTCACTCGCACCTATTCAAGGGTTATGGTCATAAATTTAATGTGAAATCAGTCAACCTATTTCATAACATTTTTCATGATAATGATGAAACAGAGCAACCCCTTTCAGTTGCTTCATTTCTAGCATAGAAAAGACATATACTTGGATTCATCCAAGGTTGTACTTTTACAAAATTAGTACAGTGATTGGAGACTGGAAGAAGGAAATTAGGATGATAGCAAGGAAATGAAAGATCATGAAATGTAAGTTGGTTAAGAAGGGGATTAAATCAGGGAGGGAAGAAATAGAGAAAAAAAAAGAAGAGAATTAAAAACAGGAGTAGGGGTCCTACAGACAGGGGTCTATAAAAGGTTAAAAAAGGGATTCTATTCCTTTGTTTAGTTTACTGAGTTACTTAACAACTGAGCTCATACTGTGTGTCAAACCCTATTCTAGGGCCTAAACAAGACTAGACCATGTCTTCTCACAGCTAAGTGTAATTTTAAACCAAAATTTCCTTTCCTTTCTAAATGTTGTTTATTATTTATTTATTTAGAGTCAGAATCTCACTTTGTTGCCCTTGGTAGTGCCGTGGTGTCATAGCTCACAGCAACTTCAAACTCTTGGGCTTAAGCAATTCTCTTGCCTCAGCCTTGCAAGTAGCTGGGACTACAGGTGCCCACCACAACATCCAGCTATTTTAGAGATGGGGTCTCGACTGGCTCAGGCTGGTCTTAAACTCTTGAGTTTACTACGAAATCCACTTGCCTCAGCTTCCCAGAGTGCTAGGATATAGGCGTGAGCCACCACACCCAGACTTAAGTCAAATATTTGTAAGAGCTGTGGAGAAACAAAAATGGGTAGGCAGGTAGAGGGCAACAAGTGGGAGGGAAGAGTGGTGGTGATTAGATGGGGTACCCAGGGGAGGGAATCCATGCTCATGAAATTGAGCCAAGACCTGAAGGAAATGAAGGAGTGAGCTTGGGAAGAGCTGTGGGGGTGGTGTGCTAAGCAGATGGGACTGTGAGTGCTTTTTTTATATTTTAATGTCATTAGTACTTGAACAGTAAGGTCAAAGAAAGTCATGCTAAGCAAGGTCATTTTTCCCCTGTTCTATGTTAAATGGTGTTTTCGTGACACCATGACACAGCTGGTTTAAGCACAAGTAATAGATGTTGCACAAAAGTCATTTGAGTGAGCAGCTACCAGCACTTCATTACTTTCTACAGCTGAGCAATGGGTCCAGTCACTTAATGGACCACTTATAAAAATACCCAATACAATATATTCATGTCCAACTGGTTTGCCACTACATTCTCTGGTGTCCAACATCTGAATGCCACCCTTCTCAATTAGGAGTAGGACCCAATTAATCATTGTTACATCAATTTTTATCCCCACGTGCAGTTTAACACTGGGAAACACAAAACATACCCCTATAAACTTTTTTGAAGTTTTTCTAAGGGAAGAATTTGAACACAAACCCCAAATCGCTTCCATTTATCCTGAAAGTATAGGGATTTGCTTTAAAGCAAGGGTGTCCAACCTTTTTTTTCTCTGCCATACACTAGAAAAATAAGAGTTGTCTTGGGCCACACATTAAAAACCCAAACACTAACAAAAGCTGATTAGTAAAGAAAGGTTTGTGCATACTTTTCCTAATATATGGTACCACAGATAAGCAAAACAAGTCCTCACAAAATCAGCATACTACCTGTGATTGGACACCCCCATCCCCTGCTTTAAATGGCTTT
This sequence comes from Loris lydekkerianus, assembly GCA_963574355.1. Lineage (NCBI taxonomy): Eukaryota > Metazoa > Chordata > Mammalia > Primates > Lorisidae > Loris > Loris lydekkerianus. The sequence continues at coordinate 45,607 of CAUYPK010104538.1, read as the reverse complement.
GTAAAAAAAATTAGATAGAACTCACATACAACAAAATTTGGCTTTTTAGTATGTTCACAGAGTTGTGCGACCATCACCATTACCTAATTCCAGAGCATATCTGTCACCCCAACTCATGCAGACCAGGCCCATAAACAGTCATTCCATGTTCCCCTTCCTCCCAGCTCCTGACAAACACTCATCTCCTTTCAGGCACTAAGTATTTGCTTATTCTGGACATTTCACATAGCGGATTCACACAGTGTATGTCCTTTTGTGTCTAATTCCTCCTCTTAGCATAATGTCCTCAGGTGTTTTCCATGTTGTAGCAGCTACTGATAACTTCATTACTTTTCACAGCTGAATGATGCTCCTTTGTGTGGGCGTCTGTGTTTTGCTTATCCATCCATCAGTTGATGGATATTTGGCTTGTTTCCACTTTTTTGCTAGTCTGAATAATTCCACTCTGAACATCTGCAAGTTTATATGTGGTTGTAAATTTTCAGTTCTCTTAGACACATATCTGTAAGTGTAAATGGCTTTTTTAAAGTACAATTTGTAAAACATTTTATCTTAATATTTTACACTTAACTTCACATTGTATGTTGTAAAAGAATACATTGTTCTTACCAGATATTTACTTAAGCTGCTACTTGTATTATTTAACTTTTCTCCAGAAGTCTTAAGTAACATTGGCCTTGCAAGGAGATGTCACCTGTGTCCTCAGGCTCTGCAGCCCCCTGGCTCACTGCTTCACACATGAGAGAGGGCCACTGTTTCAGCACCGTTCTGGTGCGGCATTGGGACTGCAACTCTGAACAGGTGGTGGCTTGTTTTTTTGTCTTCTTTGAGCCAGACCTCTTGACTCCCAGTTCAGTTCTTCTGACTGCTAAACTTTACTTTTGTCTCTATTGTCTGAACTTAAAGTCATAAAACAAAAAATAAATATAATTCATATAGGTAACATTTTCAGATAAAAGTTTAGGAAAAATGCTTTCAGAATCTTACATGGAGAAGCTGTCAGCCTTAAGGGGCTCATTGATTCACAGGGAAAATAGGAGTAATAAAAAAATGCCGCCACTTCTATTTTGTGTGTTAGGAAGAAAGAATCACAAGCATTTGTAAACTCTCACTCATAAGCAAAGATCGGCCATGCCTATTGCTTTCCTGTAACAGTCAGTCTTGTTTGTTCTCATCACAGTAGCATTTACATACCAGTAGTTTTTAAAAGGGGGACAAGCATTAAATATATTATACTTATATTTAATATTATCCAAGTGTAGTCATATTACGCAAGGATTGTACAGCTAATCACTTGGCTCTTCTAAATGTCATACTGGATATAGTTTATCCCTCTCACAGTGAGTCAGAAGCGGGAATGGGCTCCTTCACTATTTCCAGTAAGAGGCTTATTACCAGCAGGTGTTGTGACTGGTGGGAAAGGGTAGGACTGGAATGCTTACTTATTTGGGGATCTGAGAAATGTTCCCTGTGGCTGTACGTGAGGTCACAGGCAGCTGAGAGTGTTGGCAGCACCTGCAGCTACATCCCAGCTTAGAAGAGGCTCCCAGTTCTCTACAAGTCTGGGAAAGTTTGTCCCTAACACAAACCCAAGAACAGGTGCTGGGTGGTCCAGGCATGAGTCTCATCTTCTCCGCTTTTTATGTGATCTTGAGCATATCACCTTAGGATCCAAGTCCATCATCTGTAAAGTTAAAAGCATCAACTAGTTGACCTTTAAAAAACTCTTTTGGTTCTAAAATGCTATAATCCATGACTTAGTGGTTTAAGATGTCAAGCGTATTGGAGATGAGAAGGAGTGTATAAAGGTAGTGACAGCTCTGGCCATAAAGTTATACAGAACTATCTTTGAGTCCTGTGTGACGCTGGGCAAGTTACTTAACTTCTTTAAGACTTCATTGTGTTATCCTTAAAAGGGGGGTCGTGACAGTAGTTCCTAGCTTCCAGGGCTCTGGCGGGTAAAAAATGGCATTGTCAATGCAGAATTTTTAACACAATGCTTGAGAAATTATAAGATTTAACATTCATTAGTAGTAGGTAATATTCTTATTTTCTTTAGGGACATTTTATCCTAATAATACAGGAAGTAAATGAATGTAATTCCAGCAAAATTAGTAATATTATAAAGTATATAGACTTAATTTTTTTAAGATTATAATTAGCTATAAAGGAAGCTCAAACAAATCTGTGATATAGATTAGTGAATGGTGGGCACGGGAGGGGAAGAAATGGGATGCAGGGAGTTATGGAGCAAGTAAGAGAAATCTTACTTACTTTCACCTTCGCCTTGTTGTTATCAGTAATCTACCTTTTATGCATCATTTTCCGATCTTAATTTGGAGATAGAATCATCTATGGAAAACTTACCTAAGTTAATGGCTAATCAGAAGTATGGCTCTACATATCGAACAAGTAAAACAGATAGGCTTTTTATTGTTTCTGTTTATCATGTAGGAATAAATAGTAAATCTCTACAACTCCACCTAAGCTGCCTCTTTGTAATTTCTGCCATTATTTTTGAAAATATTGTTTTTGTGTGAATCAAGGACTTAAGAGTTTAATAATTTCAGAAACAGACATGTAATTTTCCTCAGTTATGGTATTATTATGAAACTATTCAATAGTGGAAAGCTAAATTATCTGAAGAAATGTAAGATAGAATTTGTAAAGAGTCAGACCCCATCTGTAAAATATTGTGAGGAAAGCTGGCCACTTGAAGTTTGTCGGTTGCCATCTTGGAGAATTAATCATTCAGTTCTCAAGAGGTGAGGTGAGCGGATGGTACTGATAGTGACATGACAGTGCAGATAAGATCGTCAGTGTCCATCTCTGAACATACATGTTCTAGACGGCGTACACCTCCTCCATGTCCGTCTTATCTCACTTCACTGTTGAGATGTAAGAGAGGAGAAGTTTTGACTCTTCGCTGTAGTCTTCCTGGCTTCTGATGAGATCAGCTCATCCCAGAATCCCTTGCCCTCCTTCAACATTGCTTTTCACTACCTTGTAATTCCAGTAAAGGTAAATGTTGCTTAATCTCTAATGTTTCTTTTACATTTCTTTTCTAGGAAGCAAGTTGTAAGAACTCCCTACCCATCATTTTAACAAAAGGCTCAGAAAGAGACATGCCAAAACCATATCCAAAACCCAAGGTAAACTATACCTGCTCTTCCAGCTACTGTGTGAAACCTTCGGTGTGGCGTTTCCAGGCTCTATGACTTGCGTTTCCTTCACCCTGTGGGGATTTAGTTTTAGTTTTTTTTTTGGGGGGGTGGGGTTTTTTTGGTGGTAGGGGTACAAACCTGGTGGTATAAAAGCACTTTTATAGAGAGCATTTAATTCAAAGTTATATTCATCTCCCAATTCTTAGGATATTGTTATTATTTAATATCGATCTTTTTAGTAGATGGTTTTCTACGCAGGGAATAGTGGAGTGTCGTAGACCTTCCCAAGGTCCCTGTAAGCATCATACAAAAGCATGAAATGCACATTCCCTCCTGTGAATACAAGTAACATTTTCAGCTGTAATTTTTCTTTTTCAAGACAGAAATGACTTTATCCATATTTCATAATTATAAAAGTAGCACCTGGTGAATGTGAAGTATTTAAGTTGATTTTTAACAGAAAATGTGAGAACTATCATAGCTATGACAGAAGGGTGTAATATGTAAAATTGTATTTCCTTTATAAAGAAAACTGCAAAATGCACATTGTTTTTGCCAGTAAAAAGAAAACTGCTTCAACCAAAAAAAACATGTCATGAGAATTTTGTCATTTGTCCACTCAAAAAAGTGATTGTATTATTAACCCCTTACTTCCCTGATTTTAAATCTTCTCTTTTAAATAGACCTTAAGTAGAGGTCCTACTATTTACTGGGTGTATAAATATGATACTCCTAAACGGCCACTGTGGCATGTAGAGAGGTACTTTTTTTTCCAGGTCTAAGACATGCTCTTCAGACTTTCTTAACTTCACAATAGCTAAACTTTTAAAGAATTCTATTCTTTGATATTACTTGCGAATTACTGTAAAAATAACTGTAGCTTTATTTTTAAAGGCAACGAAGCAACATATCTAGCCATCTCTGTTTTATTTATGGCAAGAGTATACAGTTTATTTTTTAAAAAATAAAAATACCTTTCCTTATAAAACTTACTCTACCTTGGTTTTTATTTTTCTTTTTTAAAAATATAAACTATCTACTTCGGATTCCTTTAGAGGTTAATACTATTTTTTATGTCCTTTTCACTGAAATATTTGTGTGCACAATAATTCATTTCAATGTATAATAGAAATTCCGTTGACTGTGCAGTTTATAAAATTTAATGTCGAAAATATACTCATCAAACAAGTGCATTGAAAAAAATGTTAGAGGGCGTAAGGAACATTTTTAGATAAGATTTGCTTTTTTAACTCAATTTCTAGTTAAATAACTACTTTGAAGTGATGAGACCTTATGAATCACTTCCTACATGAAAGGTACTCTTGAAACTGGTCATAAAAATTGTTTGAAGGAAGTCTGTTACTTTTGTGAAGTAACTCCCACTTGGGATATTTTTGTCACATACAGAATCAATGATTCATGTGCACTTACTATCCTCCCATCTATCTTCCTGTACCCTTTATAGCACAACTAATTTAATAGAAAAATTATTTTATGGGTTAAGTTAAACATTGGTGTGTGACTTTAGCATCTTTGTGACCTTAAATGAGCAAGTTTAAGATGACACAAGCAAATTAATCTCTGCTTGGTTTGGGGTGATGATGAGCTTTGTCATTTCAAATCCCAGAAATAAAGCAGAGCATGGAGCTACAAGAGATGGTTAAGGCACTATTTCTGTCACCAAGATTTTATCTTAAAATCTTTTTTCTTCCCATTGATCTTTGAAAGCTAAAGACGAGAACATCTTCAAAATATGGTTGGTGTGTTCTTTCTAGACTGACTGAGTGAGCTGTGAGAATGATGTGTATCTCCGGTATTAAAGTTCCTCCATTTGGCCCTCATCACTGCCTTTCTCAGACATCTCCAGTTACAGCTGCGTTTGCCTTGGTCAGCTGGTACTTCTGATCCCTGTATAGGCTGGAGATGTAAAGTGGTAATCCAGAAATGGCCTCTGTCCATTGGCTCTGGAGATGTCTCTCTAGTATAAGCCGTCTGTCCCTGTGTGCGTTCCCTCTGCCAGCTGTTGTCTTTGCTCTTGGGCAATGGGAAGGGTTATATTTCTCTTCCTTAGGTAGGAAAGCCACTTAGTGATTTGAGTCCAAGATGAAAAAAAAAAAAATGATACCTCCATTACACCGTGTCTTGACACTTATGGATGCATGAGTAATGTTTCCCCAGCCTTGCCTGCTCAAGCTTAGGCAGCCCAGCCTTACCTACATGCTTAGGTAACTAGTTCATGCCCAATACTATGTAGACTATATATACCAGCAAATATTTGGACTAGATGACACAGAAGATGCCATCAAATAGCTTTTCAGCTAACGACGTACAGAAGGTGGAAAGACACACAGGTCCGTGTAACTTAGTGGAGTCATGACTAGGAGAGGAGACATCTTTTCCTCCTAAACACAGGTGCCGTGGCTCTAAGCCTCACAACCTGTATTCATTCCTCACTTTGTAAACCCTGAGAGAATTCAGTGAACTGAGGGATGAAAATGATCTTCCTTTTCTCTTCCTCTGAGGTCTACTCTAGACTTCCCACTAAAGTCATTGTGTCCTTGACTCAGCAAAAAACCCAAGGTCAGGGTGAATATAAGACTCATTCAGTGCCAGGACAAAGGTAAAAAATAAACAATGATCTATTTCCTTCCTGACTTTTATCAGTTGATAAAAAACATACTGATAAGTATTAAAATGATAACCACATAATAGCTTTGGTTGTTCATCGGATTCTCCTAATGCTTTTAAAGATGTTTCCTTATTAAGCAGAGTCATCTTAACTATCAAACGTGATAAAGATAATGCGGGTGTCAAGTAAACATTTATGGAGGAGAAGCAATGGTTAAATTTCATTTCAAAGGTTAATGATTTCAGCGACCATGAATCACGTAAGGAGATTTTCTTCAATAAAGAGATGAGATGTCACAGTTGTATCTTCTTAAATGTTTTTAAAATTCCTTTGCTTATTAGCAAAATAAACCAAACACTTAAAATAATACAGAGTTTTGAGAAAATTTAGTGACAATGTAATTTAATTTTCAAACTACAAAATAGAAAAAGTAACTTAAGCATGGAAGTTTTCGAGGTTTTTTTTTTTTTTTTTGCAGTTTTTGGCTGGGGCTGGGTTTGAACCTGCCACCTCCGGCATATGGGGCCGATGCCCTACTCCTTTGAGCCACAGGCACCACCCCCAAATTTTTATTTTTTATTTTTTTCTTTCTTTTCTTGTTTTTTTTTTTGTTTTTTTTTTTTGAGAGAGTCTCACTGCTCCACTCTTAGTAGAGTGCCATGGCCTCACAGCTCACAGCAACCTCAAACTCTTGGACTAAGTGATTCTCTTACCTCAGCCTTCCAAGTAACTGGGACTACAGGTGCCTGCCACAATGCCTGGCTTTTTTTTTTTTTTTAATTGCAGTTGTCATTGTTGTTTAGCAGGCCCTGGCTGTGTTCGAACCTGCCTGCCTTGGTATCTGTGGCCAGTGCTCTAATCACTGTGTTACGGGTGCCGCGCTAGTTTTCAAGTTTTAAAAAAATCATTACTAATGGATATATGTGTATTTTGTTACTTTTATTAATGTGTATATTCTAATTAGTATTCTACTTTTTCCAGTTAACATTATTTCCACCATGTCATTCTATACATCAAATTAGTTTGTATGCTTATTCCTTTAGTTAAAGTAATAGTATAGAAATACTGTGTATCAATAAAAAAAAAGTTTTAATTTTAAATTAATAGTAGTAGTAGTGATAGAAATAATAGTGACAACAATGATGAGAATTAATGCTATCAACTGTTAGACACTGTACTAACTACTTAATGTATATTATCTTACCTAATAATCATACTATTTCATGTATTCCTATAATATTTAGCCCTTTTTAATATTTGGGACTATTTCTAATTTATCACTAATATAAAAAGCACAACCATAAAGTTAATAAAGAATAACTGTTGAATGTGGAAGGGTATTTTATTTTAGAGTTATTGCTTATAGTAGAATTAAAGACTACAAGTAGTTTTTATGAGTAATTTACTCTAATGTACAATCTCTCCTCCCTTTTTAAACATTTTAAAATGAATATTTATCATTTCCATGCATATGCTAGGCTAACTGCGTATCTATATGCTTTCATACTCTCTATATTACAGCTTTTCAAGTTTTAAAACTTTATATAAAAATGCAGTGCATCTCCCCTGCAGCTTCCTTTTCTAATTTCTTTCCATATGCCCTGTCAGTATTCACTTTCAGTGAGAATATAGCCATTAATGTACTTTTTTCTTAAAAAAATATATTACCTTCCAGTATTTTGCTATTATAAGCCATTTTTAAGTGAATGGTTTTCACGTGACTCACTGTACGCACTTGAGTTGTGAACTTGTCCAGACTTCCCAAGTGCTCTCTCAGGATGTTGCCCCATTTGGCAGGCTCGCAGTTCTGTGTGATTATTACCATTTTTCACGTCCTCTTTGGTAACATCAGAGATTTTTGTTTTGTTTTGCTTCATTTTCTTAATTTATTGGACATGAAATGCATCTTGTTCTTGCCTTAATTTTAATTGCTGTAATTTCGAGTTGTGCCAGAGACTTTTATTAGTCACTGAATATCCATTTTTTTCCCAGCCTCTGGCAGTTAGGTGGGGACAGTCAAAGATTTCTGGCCAGTATGCTATGAGCAGAAGTGGTAAGTGTCAGCAGCAGGAACAGAGAATTCAAAAGGCTTCGCATGGCACCCCAGCCGTTTCTTTTTGTATAGCAACTAGACAATGGAGCATGGATCTTTTTTTTGCAGTTTTTGGCTGGGGCTGGGTTTGAACCTGCCACCTCTGGCGTACGGGGCTGGCACCCCACTCCTTCGAGCCACAGGTGCCACCCTGGAGTGTGGATCTCTTAGGGACTTCGTGTTGTCCTTGTCAGCCCACACTGGATCTGTCTCATGACCAAGAAATAAACTTCTGTGTTGTTAAGCCCCTCGGACTTCAGGGTTAATTTCTAACTTCATAATGTAGTCTATCCCAGTTAATACAAGTGGACATCTTTTCATGTTTGTGTTTTCATATGTCTATTAACCTTTGGTTTTATCTTGATTATTAATCTGTGTACTGTTTCTTCCTGCTGTTGACAATTTTACTATTGGATTGTTTGCCTTTTCTCAATGATTTATAAGAGCTTTGTTAGCTATTATCAGTTGTATATGTTCCAAAGGCCAAAGACTCTCAATTTTTTGTTTTTCTTTTCATATTAAATGTAGTGCTTTTTTTAACGTGTAAAAGGCATTTTTTAAATGTAGTAGAATTCATCAGTCTTTAGTTTTTATGCTTTTTATACATCTTGTTTAAGAAATTTTCACTTATCTTGAGGTCATTAAGAAAGTCTTTTTTATTTTCCAAAAGTTTTCAATTTAATTGTGTGTAAAGAAAAAAGTAGGAATCTAATTTTATATATGAAAATCAGTAAACGCATACGTTCAATAGCTCATCTCCTCCCCATTTTTCAAATGTCACGTTATGCATCAGATTTTCTTACGTCTGCTTTTTGAACTAAATTATTTGTGGTTTTTTCTATTTATCTTGTGTCAATAGTACAATGTCTTAATTAGTGAAATCTGATAGGAATAGTTTTCTCAACTTGGCCTTCTTTCTAAAATTTATTTTATTTTATTTTATTTTATTTTATTTTATTTTAGGCTAGGCATGTAAAGCAATGAGAGTGGTGTTTGTCTTCTTGAAAATTATCTTAGCCATTCTTGGTCCTTTGCTTTGCAGTTAAATATGGTCAAGTTTTATGAGAAATTTTACATAGCATTTACATCGAAGTGATAGGTTGATTTCATGAGAGTTGGCATCCTGTCTATGACCACTATATAACTCTCCTTTTGCTCAAGTCCTTTCTAATGTCTTTTGTTTTTTAAAAAAAAAAATTATAACTTTCTTCTTAAATGTCTTAAGTAGCTCACATTTTGTAGATATTATAAATTAAATATTTATGTTTTGAAATACTTAGGTTTTCAAAATACTCGCTGATGTTACTTAGTGCTAAAATTGATTTTTATTATTGACTTTATTTCTAGAGATCTTGCCAAATTCTCTGACTTCCAATGTACACAGTTATGTCAGCCTAGAATAATGAGTGTTGTTTATTCTTTTTCAAGCCTTTAATCATTTCATTTCTTTTTTTTAGTTTTCTTTTTTTTTTTTCTGGTTTTGGTGGGGAGTTTTGTTTAATTTGTCTTCTATGTCGGTAGTACTTGAAGTAAAGTAACCTTTACTTACAAGGTTAAATATAAGTGGTGATAGCCTACCTCCTTCACTTGCTTCCTGATTTTAAGGGAAAGTTTCTACAGCTGACTTTTAAGTATGATCCTGGTATATTTGTTTTCACAATTCTTTCACAATGCCAGGCACATAATGGGCCCTTAATAAAGAATTGAAAATGAACAAATAAATGATTCAGTTGCTTCTCTTATTTCATGTGGAAGTTGTGTCCGTATGTTTTTCTATTTTTTTTGTCACCTGGCTACTTATTACTGGGTAGATGACATTTGCAATAGGTGTTTGTAGGTGTGCTTTACAAGCTTAAAGAGCTTCCCTCACAGTTTGCTGAGAGTTTTTGTATTGATAAGCTAAATTTTAGCAAATGTTTTCTTCTGCATCTGTTAAGATAGTTGTATGGCTTTTCACCTTTATTATGAGGAAGAGTTTATTGATAGATTTTTCTAACCTTAAACCAATACTGCTTTACTGGAATGATCCTGTTCTGAATCTGGCCTTGATACGTATTTTTTAATATTGTACAAGTTTTGAATAGCTTATACTTTGTTTATATCTATGTTTATAAATAGAAATATTTTTTATCTACTCTCGGTATAAAAAGTGTGGTAGCCTAATAAAATGAGTTCAGGAGAGTTCCCCTTTTCTAATCTCTGAAATAGTATAAGATTAAGATTATGAATTCCTTTAATATTTAACAGAATGTACCTATAAAACTGTTCATGTCTGGTGGAGTTGATTGGTATATTTGTTTTTAAGGTTTTAAATTATTTTATTAAGTTGATTTTTAACTAATGAATCAGTTTCATTTAAAGACATTAGTTTACTCCTGTTTCCTAATTTGATGTTATATTTTCTAGGAAATTCTCTATTATAATTGATTAAATTTATCAGCATAAAATATTTCAATGTCGACTCGTATTTTGAAAATATTCTATCTGTAGTTATAAACTTTTAAAAATATTTGATATTGGCTCAGCACCAGTAACACAGTGGTCATGGCGCCAGCCACATGCACCAGGGCTGGTGGGTTTGAACCCAGCCCAGGCCAGCTAGATAATAATGACAACTGCAACAAAAAAACAGCCAGGCATTATGGCAGGCACCTGCAGTCCCAGCTACTTGGGAAGCTGAGGCAAGAGAATCACTTAAGCCAAAGAATTTGAGGTTGCTGTGAACTGTGACGCCAAGGCACTCTACCGAGGGTGACATAATTAGACTCTGTCTCAAAAAAATAATAATAATAATAACTAATATTATCTCTTATTTGCTGTTTGTTAGTGTTATCAGAAATCAGTCTATTTTATTAGTCTTTTCAAAGAACCAATTTTTAGTTTTGCTGATTCTCCAGTATATCTTTGTTTCTCATTTCATCACTTTCATCATTTCCATTCTTCTGTGTTATCCATATGGTAGTCCTTTTCCCCTAATATCTGTCAGCTTTTCCTCCACAGACATGTACAGAGTGGCCATAAAGTTCATGTGCAATTTAAAATAGTTGTTTAGAAGAGACACACAAACTTTATGGCCACCCTGTATTTTAAATATAGTTTGTGCGTGATGTGATACTGAAATTTAACCCATTAATGTTGAGGTTGAAATTTTTTATTTTTCTGCATGACTTTTTGACAAGTTCCCAGCATGCCTATATCTACAGCAGTTACTGACTCCCTGCACCACATGTTAACATGAACCCTTAGGGGGCAGACATGAAAAATCAGAGCTTGGCAATGACCTTGAGCAGTGACATTTAAATCACTCCATGCCACTACCCTTCTGATACTGTAGCATGAGTCATGAGTCATGAATGGATTAGTGATCAGTTCTGTGTGTTATTTGCTCTGTTTAGTAAAAGCCTCCCTGGACCTGTCACATGTCCTTCGTGACATTATTGAGCTCTCTTTCAGGATCATGGCATTTCCTTCCTTTCTTTCTATTTGTTTTTGGTAATACGTTCACAGTGTCAGGCACATAGTGACCTACATAAATGCTTGAGAATAAGTAATGAATGAATCGATCGTTTTTCTTAACTTCATATGAAAGTGATGAGTGTCTGTGTGCCTGTGTGTGCGCACTAATAGAATTTTGCTCTTGCAAATATCTAGTGAAATTTAATACAGTTTTACTTTAGGAAGGGTTCAATAACTACTATGTACTTAATAATATATAGAATTTAATTATTTTAGATTTGTGTTTCTGTCTTTGTTTGATTTGTCTTTTTTGAGGTTTCCTTGCTATAATTTCCCATCTATTTTTTTTTTTTTTTCCTCCATATGTTTGTATATATTAATGTGTATTTATTTCACTAGGAAGAAAATACTTCATATTTTAATAAAAGTAGAAAACCGTGTATTTTTCTATCTCCCCTATAGGTATTGGTTGATCAAATTCTGTTTTCTCTTTTGCCTCTTCTATAAATCTTAGGAAATCACTTTGCAAAGTTATGTCTTCAATTTTTAGCAGCATAAGATTAAAGGGGGGAACTATATTTATTTGTGATTGGAGTTATATCTATGACCAAATTTTCTATTTATTGTAACCATATTTATTTGGCTTCTTCAGTAACCACAAATCTATCTAAAGAATTCCTGGGAACTTCTTAACAAAGAAGTTCAATTATTTGGATAATACTTTCCTGGATTCTGTCATATCCATTAAAAAAAATATATATATATATATACATATATATATATATATACACACACACACACATATATGTATGTATATATATGCTATGAAATAACAAATTAATACAGGGTTAAATAGTAATTTTAAATAGTAGTACAAAATATGATGGCATGTCTTGGGTGTATCTGCCTAATTTCTTAATAGTTTGGACCTTTAAACTTCTGTTTTATACTTATCCTCTTTCCAGACAGTAAGCAGTTGTAACCCCATGCCAAGGAGTAGAAGGAGCTCTGAGAGAGTTTCTAGATTAGCACAGCTGGGGAGTCCAGTGCATATCCAGCCCAAACCCACTGTCCTGAATCTCTAGCATCCTCAGAGCTGGGGTTTAGGCCCAAACCCTCCCTGGGCCCAAATCTTCTCCTCTTGCACCTCTGCACTGCTTTGTTAAACATCCTGAAGCTTAAGGTGTGTTTGAACATTTCATCACATCCATCCTGTACCAGGTGCTGAGAATGCAAAGTTGAAAAGCCACTGTCTTTTACTTCAAGGAGCGAAATCAAGCAGGAGACCAGACCTACACGTAAGCAACTAAATGAAAGCATCACACATGCTGGACCGACTTCCTTGTCTCCAGTCTACCTTTGGTTTACCCATCCAGTTTGGCAAACAGCCAACTTAGCCTTGTTGCCCTGATTTTCCACTAACCCTAGAAATCTCCTTGGCCTCTGTGTTGCAACTCCCCCTGCCTTGCCCTGTTCTGCAGTTATGATAAAAATCTAATCAGGGTTTCAATGCCAGCTGTTACAGCAAACATCCCCCGAATCTTACCGGCTGTGTTAAGAAATGTATTTCTTTCTCAGTCCTCTCCCGGTTGCTGCGAGGGCGGCGAGATTCCTCGGCAGCGAGAGTCTGAGCAGTGTCAGGGTACAGGTGGCTCTGCCTTCCACCTGTGTCATCTGAAAACTTAGCTTCAAAGGTGGTCCCTGAAAAAAAGGAGAGGAAGTGTGAGCTAAGTCACAGGCACATAACTGCCTCACCACAGGAGTCACACTTGTCCAACTCACATTCTAGAACTCACTAGCATTCATGGAAGTCTGGGAAATGTCATTTTCCAGTGTGCCGGGGAGAAGAAATAGAATGGGAGTTGGCGAATACATGGCGGTGTGGTTGCCACGGCCCACTCTTCTGTTCGCCATATGCACTTTGCTGTTTCTCTTACCGTACAGCACTCACTCCCTGTGAAAAGATGAAAAGCCAAAGAACCAGCTGTTTGTTCCAGCCAGCTAACAAGCAGTATTTCTGGGTGATACCTACCCAGTACTCCGTCTGTTCTAGATGTGGCTTTTCTTGGTCTTCATAGAGACCAAGATTCTCTGCTTCATAGAGAATCTATGAAGTAAGAAGAAAAATTTCCTGCACCCCCTGCCACACATGCATCCCCCATACACAGAGGGGACAGTGTAACTGCACTGAACCATCTCCTGCGCACGCTGCATCCACGCACGTGTGCGGAGCGTGGTGGAGGCCCCTTCCCTAGACCTAGACCATACTTTCTCTGAGGACTGCCAATGTCCATTTTCTCTCTGGCTGCTGCCTTCACCCCCCGGGGTGGAGTAATGTCATTAGTTCTGGCCAGTGAGTTCTGAGCAGAAAAGATGGAGGTACATCTGGGCCAGGGCATTTAATTGCCAAAGCAAGATCCTACAGAACTCTTCCTTTCTCCTCTGGCACAGTCACTGGTCACATTTGTGGTGGGCTGCTCTGTCAGCCCAGATCCCCAAGTGATCAGTAGACACAGGACCCACTGGTCAAGACAAGAACCTGTTACTGAGAATGGGTAGAGACAACGCCTTCCTTGAACTTTGCAGTTTTCTTCCTCTTTGTGGAAGTTTGGTGAGTCTGAGATTGTTTTAAGTCTTGAACAGCGAAGACTTGTTTAGTCTGGGCTGATGTTCTCTTGGGTGTGGTCGTGGGTGGGTGATTGGTTGGTTATGGTTTGAAGGAAATTGACAGTAAGTTTATTGCAAAATGTAAAAATTGACTTCTGATTTCTTTGCTCTCAGTTAGTTCCACCTGTCAGTTATAATACCCCAAGTAGCACTATCTCTTCTCTGCCTTCCAAATCTTGTGGGAATTTGTCTCACTACAAGAAATTAACCAGAACCCCAGTGGCAAGAGATTTGGGGAAATGCAATTTCCAGGCTTTATGTCACATAGGACAAAACTATCTTATAAAATCATGTGAAATTATGTTTCAAATAAGTGGACTAGACAATATATGCTATTAAATTTAAGATAGAATTTAAGTTTAATTTTTTTAAAAATTTGGAAACTGGACAGAGCAAGCATTTCAGATGCAATGGCGTACACAAAGACTGGAAGGAGAGAGTGAGCACCGTGTACTTTGATCAGAGTTTATAGACCAGACTAGCACGAGTGGAAGATTTTTGGTGGCACGTAATAGAAGGTACATTCTGAAAGGCAGGCTACAGCCTATTTGTAGCGGACTTTGATTGCCAGATCTTGCATAAAGATCACCTTGCTGTGCGACAAACTTTAGCAGAAGAGCTAAATAGCGAACAAACAGAAAACAAAAATTTTAAAAATGAAAGGAAATTTATTTTCCTATCTCAGAGGTCTTGGAACAATAACAAAAACATGTGAATAAAAGGATATTTATTAGTTTTTTTTTTTCCTCTGGGTCAGATGACTAGAGAAGGAAAACTTTAATGAACGATCTTTGGCTTCAGAGTCACAGGGAAGCACGTTCCAGAGCAGATTGCCATCTCAGGATTCTGATTTATGAGAGATGGGTAATAACACACATGGAGCCAACGCTGTGTGGGCTCTCCCCCGCAGTTCTGCTGGGAGGCACTGTGTTTTTCCTAGACAGCCATAGTGGAGCACAACGATGTGACGATTATGTAACTGCTCTCGGCGCTTTGCCGCCCTTGTTCCCCTGCATAAAAAGTGTGTGGGACTTTCCGTCCTTGCTCCCCTCCTGCCACAAGCAGAATCAAAGCATGTCATACCTGCCCCCGTCCTCTCCAGCCTATGCTAACTGAATCGTTTGTAGCACAAGATATAATAATAACACACAGAGGTGTCACTTGTTGAGTACCTGCTCGGTGATAGACACTGTGAGAAACCCTCCTCATGTTACTTCATTAAGAACTCACAACAGTGCAGGGTACAAGTGACCCTCTCAGTCTGGATGGTCTAGTTTACTCGTCAGTGATAAACAACCCCATATCTTAATGGCTTAGAACATTTTTTCTTCCTCATGTTCTCTGTCCAGTGTAGAGTGACCAGGGGGTCCTGTGTCTACTGATCACTCAGGGACCTGGCCTGACAGAGTAGCCCATTGCAAATGTGACCAGTTACTGTGCCAAAGGAGAAAGAAAGAGTTCTGCAGCATCTTGCACTGGCGGGTAAACGCTCTGGCCCAGATGTCACTCCATCTGTTCTGCTCAGAACTCATTGGCGAGGACTAATAACATTGCTCTACCCAGTCACAATGGGCCAAGAAGTATAACCCGGATGTGCCTGGAAGGAAATACAGCTTTACCCATCTTTGGTAAATAGCAGTAACATCCTAGCACGTTTTCCTACTTTTCCTATCCATGTGAAGACAGAGGCTTAGAGAGGCTGGTTAAATTCCCCAAGATTGTGTGGATGATAAATGTCTGATACACTTGATCCTAAAGCTCAGTCTTTACCCTTATATTCCTTCCCAGCTCTGTGGTCCCACCTGTGCTGCCATGTTATTCTACCTGCTTTGCAGAGTTGTTGTGAAGATAAAGATAATATACTATATTTAAATAATTGGGATATTGCCTTGGATTTAGTAATCACAGAGGGGTTAGTGAACTTTATCCCGTGTGTTCTTCTTTACTTCTTAACTCACAATGTAGAGCCTCTCTGAAGTTCAAGGGCTCTAAAATGTTTTTATAGTGATTGTATATTGTTCTCCATGATGACAGCAGCTACTCTCAGCTGTCAACATTAGGTGTGTTTTGTATATAAAGGCATTTAGTTGCTTACAACTTCTTACTCCCAACATCCATGCTGAAGACCATTTTATACGTCAACCATGTTGCTGAGGACAGTTTCCTATTAAGCTAGCCTACCAAACTGAGTAATTAGCTAAACAGACTTCCTTTGACCTACTATATGGATATTGCTATAGAAAAATTACATGTTAAGTTGTCATTCCATCAGGCTCTGTAAATTTTCACTTTTGCTCTTTGTGATAACAATGTGCCCTACACTACCAGGTGAAGATGTAAAATCTACTGGAGACTCTTGTACCCAGGATCTTATGTGCATTAAATAGCCTATAAATTCTAAAGAAGATTCCTAAAGCAGTCACTAAATATTGCCTGAATTCTTACAGTCCTAAATAATTAGCTACACCTAGTAATTATATTGAAAACCAATATTGACAATGTTCAAGTTTACTTTGCAAATCAAATGTTAATGGAATGAATTTTAAATGGGAAAATAAAGTTCTAAATATTGAATATAACTTGGTTACTTTAGTTGATTTACTGAAATAACTGTGCTTTCTATTTTAAGACATATGATAAGTAGAAAACAAAGAAAGTTCATTCATCTGTGTGTACAAGAGAAAAATTCATGACTGATGTACCTCCGTTGACTTCTTCTAATTCTAAGTTAAATAGATCATGACTTTTATAGACAGTCTTTTTATGGAAATAGAATATAAAGAAAGTATAAATTTTCTTTAGCTAAAGTAGATCATTCTCTAGGAAAGAATGAGCCAGAAAATTTTCAGAAAGAGAAAGGATTTATTCATTTATCTAAATAGGCACATAGTGGGCACCACCATTGGTTCCACTGTTCACGGCTGTATGTGGCATAAGGGGTGGAAAGTATAAGATTTGAGGGAAAGTGGAGGTGAACTGAAGAGGACTTTAAATAGGAGACTGGGACTGATAAATTTAAATCTTATTAAATAGATGGTGGGGAGCAACTGAAGTATTTCTGTTAACTTTTCTTCATTGTGAAAGTCAAGTCACATTGCAGGAAAATAGCCCCCCAAAGTAGGACAATAGAGCACAGAAGCAAAAACTCCTCTTTCTCCTCTCTATCTACATTCATATAATCACTGTTAGCATTTTGATGTGTATTTTGTCTCTTTTCCTATGTATATGTGAATATATTTGAGAAAGATACATGCAGATTTTACAACCATTTTGTTCCCTGCTTTTTCTCCTTAATACATTATTATAAGCATTTTCTATGTTCAGGCTTTGTAATTACAATGACGATCATTTTCATATTGCGGTATTTCAGATGTTGTCAGTTTTATTATTACAAATTAACGTAATAATATTACAAATACGGTTTGGTTAAGCATTTTTTAGAATAAGATTTATTTCTCAGAATTATTTCCTCGCGTTAGATTACTAGAAGTGGATTCATTAATCTAAATGGTATAAACATTTCTATGGCCCTTAAAACCCAGTGCTAAATTTAATTTTTGCTAAGGAGTTATAAAAATTTACACCGCCACTCAAAAACATGAGAGTGTCAGTTGCACCGTCCTCCACAGTGTTGGGTGCTATAATTTAATCCTTCTCCGTGAGTAAGAGGACTAAAAAGAACTTGTTCTGAATTTAGTACTTTATCTATTGCTAATGAAATTCCATGTATTTTTTATATTTCCTATTTTGTGATGTATCTTTCCATTCAAAATATTTTTCCCATTTTTTTGTAAAGCGTTTTTGCTTAAATAGTTGTGTGAATTAATTATGTCTTAAAAACATTGTCCATTAAGTTTTATGACTTTAAGTTTATTAAGAAGTGACATTACCAGAGAATACTAAGAAGACTAATCTGACAGTAGTCTATTGCATCGATTTAGGACAAAATAACCAATAAGAGAACTTTTATTTTATATTAGTTTGTATAATTATTGTGATCAAACATCAAGCAGATTTGTTTTTTATTCCCCCATTTCACTGATACCACAGAATGAATGATAATACTGTACTTTTCACAAGCTGTTTTCTTATTTGAATTTTAATTATTAGTGTTCATTTTTACAGTAGAAATGTATCCCTCAGAAAAAAGGAAGCACAGAGAAATAACTTACTTTAGATCAATGTGCAGGATAGAAACATAAATAGATTTAGATTGCCTAAGTCTCAGTTCAAGATAATCCTGGGTTTTGAAAATTGACATGATTAATTTTGGGAAATGAAAGTTGGCATTACATAAATCACGCACGTTTAGGGGGTTGGTTAAATCTGGGTGCAGAGTGATTTGGCTTGCATGCTCTGCGGCATTCCCCTTCTGATGTTAGCCCCTTCAATCATTTCATGCTGAGTCATGAAATTTTGATGATTCTTCTCTTTGTCTTACCAGGCATTTGGACTGAGTTAATTTATGTTTTCAAAACAATTATCTATCATATGCTAAGCATTAAACTGAAACTGAACATTCAGATATTGGACTTGATACCTGGTCTTCAGACTATTGAGGAATATTGACGTAACATTCAAATGTTTAGTTATAGGGCAGGGCCTGTGGCTCAAGGAATAGGGCACCAGCCCCATATGCCATGGGTGGCGGCTTCAAGCCCAGCCCCAGCCAAAACTACAAAAATAAAAACAAAATGTTTAGTTATAAATTGTGTAAATTGCTTGGAAGGAAAATAGAGTGTACAGAAGGGAGGGTACATAGCAAAGGCACAGCTGATGTCTCGGGGAAGGCCTCTTTACTCTTTATACCGTATCTCTCTAATTATTTAATCTGTCCTTTGTGTGGAGAAACCACTAGCATCACTGATATAGCTATCTGAAAAGATATTTTGACCATATCTATTACAGTAAAAATGTACACTTCCTATGATCCAGAAATTCCTTCTGGGTATCAGTGAACTTAAACGTTATAGCACCTCCCCCCCCCAGAAAAAATCATAACTAACCCAAATTTCCATCAATAGACAAATGGATAAAGAAGATACTGCTTTAAGGAAAATACATTTCCTTTGAGACTAAAGCAGGTGTGGGTAGGTGAGGATGACCTCTATGACTTTGTTGACATCATAGAGAAATTATGTACTTCCTCTCTGTAGCCAAGGTAGGACTTCAGTGTTGTAAAAGGACATGTTGCAGAGGGGACAGCATATTCACAGAAAGGGAGGTCCATGAGAGACTATGCATGTTTACAGACTTGGACAGATTTTGGTTCTTAGGGTGTAGTCTTAGGGTGTAGCAGTAGACAGTGAACTCCAGAAATAGTCTGGTGCTGTTTATATGATACCTAAGAGTTTGGATTACAGACTGTAAGAATGGGAAGGCAGCAAACAGTTTTAATCAGGGGACAGGATCACCCCTCACAAGAGCAAGTGGATTAAAAAGGAGCCTGTTAGGAAGCAATAGTCCAAAATTAGAAATGGTAGGGGTGGGTGATAGGTAGGGAAGGAGAGTAACTAGATAAAAGCTGGGATTTGGTAAATGGCAGGGAAACAGAGCGGGATGACATCCAGATACAAGTGGGCTAATGGGTCTTGGCTTAATCAAGGTGAGAACCAAAAGGAACTTGTTTGAGGGGTGGGAGAGGATGAATTTATTTGGGACATAGTGAGATATTAAGGAGCTCACTCATAAATTGCCAAGAATAAAAATAATTGGATTCCACATTCATTATAAACTTTGACAAAGCAGAGAAGGCACAGCAGCTCATTTATTGATTAGATATTAGCCAAAATTAAAGACTGCTTGCAGATCATTCTTTTTTCAAATCGGAAAGTGGAGACAAGCTGAGCATTGGTATTTTAACATCCTTGGCAACAAGTTTAGTATTGGTATTTTAATATTCTTGATTTACTTTCTCTGTTTAGGAACTTTAAAAATGGGTTTTGGCTGGGGACAGCACCTGTGGCTCAAAGGAGTAGGGCGCTGGCCCCATATGCTAGAGGTGGAGGGTTCAAACCCAGCCCCAGCCAGAAACTGCAAAAATACAAAAGTGGGTTTTGGTACAATAAATTGTAATTGTTTTCTTGGAAGTTTCAAAAAGCAGTTACAAATTTCAAGAAAATGTTCATTATGTTCGGCCCTTTGAGCCATCAATTTTCTTTTCAATGAACCAGTAGCCTGAGGCTGGTCTCTAGGTTCCCTTACCTGTGTTTATAATTCTACTACATATACACATATTCCTAAAATTATGTGTAAATTTGACTTAAGTGCCATGCTATACGTTATCTCCCACTTGCTTTATCCCTCTCTCAATATTTTTTTGAACTAGATGTACATCTACACAAATAGTACTATGCTCTTCCTTATTTGTGGATTCCCTATTTGTGAACTTACCTGCTTACCCAAATTTATTTGTAACCCCAAATCAATACTCATGCTGCTTTTGCGGTCATTTGTGAACATGAGCAGGAGGTGAAAAATTTGAGTCACTTGAAGTGCAAACAAGGTAGTGCTCTACCTGCTTGCTGCAGCCTCACCCCGTAACCAGGGCTCCTCCTTGTGCTCCATTAGTCTTGTTTGTTATGCTTTGTGCTTTTTGGTCAGATTTCACTGTCCAGCATGGCTCCCAAATATATACTGAAGGGCTTCTGATGTCTAATGTTCCTAAGAGCAAGAAGCCTCCTGTGTACCTTATGGAGGATAGGTGTGCTCGATAAGCTTTGTGGAGACATGAGTTATGGTACTGTTACTTGCAAGTTTGATGTTAAGAAACCACAAATATATAAAATAAGATGTCTGTAAGCAGAAGCAGACATAAAAATAGGTTGCAGATTGATCAGTTGACAATCATGTGACCAGAAGCTCCCAGGAACTTAACCCTGTATTTCCTCTTGGAGCACCAAGTCAGTGTTCACTAACACAGTGTTCACAACCTTCTAGAGCACTCCCACCTCAGGTAATGAGAATCTGCTGCATATTTACTTCACTGTTCTAGGATGGTCTATCATGTGACTGGGCCACGTTTTATCCTTTGCCCATATCTGTGCTGTGTTCACTTTTTTAATTATAAATAATGCCACAAAACATTTTAATGTTAATAGATTTCTTCAGAACGTATAGATAGGAATGAAATATTAAGGTGTCTACACATTTTCAGTAAAATTAGATGTGACCTTGTTGCTCTCTGAGTTCTACTACTTGGCATTTTCACCAATAAAATATGGGGCTCCCGTTGCCTTACAAACTATCAAATATGGAGCAATATCAGCCTTGCATATTTATCAACACGGTAGAGGTGAATTGATATCTTTCTGACTGGGATGTAAAATGTTGTTTTTCTGATTTCCATTGGGACTGGGAATGTTTTGCATATTATAGACTATTCATAACTGTTTTATAAAGATAATTATATTTAAAAGTTAGGTCCAATTAAATAACTTAAAATAATCAGATATAAAATTTCATGCACAAGGATGGCCCTTTGATGATTGTGCGAGCCCCCACAAGAATAGAGACAAAAGAAAAACCTGAATATGAATGATGTAGAATGTGAGTCAGCAAAATCCAGCCCACATGTGTGTATAAATAAAGTGTTGTTAGAACACAGCTATATCCACTTGTTCTTATAGATGTTAACTATGGTTCCTCTCAGCCACAACGGCAGAGCTGAGCAGTTGTAACAGAGACCGTGTAACCCACGAAGCATAAATATTTTTACTATTTGGCCATTTAGAGAAAAAGTATAGAATTGTAATTGCCATAAGTCAGTGTAAACACCTGAAAATTTATCCTTACTACTCAGTCTCATTATTTGCATTCATCATTACCAGGCGTTAAATGCAGAATTTATATTGTTGGATTGTTTTTTGATATTCTCTTGGGCATCTTTTGTAATTATATTGTGAGTTTGAAACTAGCATAATAACAATAAGATATAAATTATTTACTAACTGTATAAGCAGATGAATTTATTATTTAACTTCATAATCATATTCCCTGTTATTTAAATTTTTTTTCTTACAGCTGTGCCTAAGAGACTAGCACTGTTCTTATAATTCTTGGGGTTAAAAAAAGTCATACCAGTTCCTCTCTTACCTTTCCATCTAATGAGTCACTTTTAGAGTGATTTATTATGTAAGTTTTAAAGTGACACTTGAGCTCAGGAGTTCACAACCAGCCTGAGAAAGAGCAAGACCCTGTCTCTAATAAAAATAGAAAAATTAGCTGGTTGTCCTAGTACACACCAGTAATCCCAGCTGCTCAGGAGGCTGAGGCAAGTGGATCACTTGAGCCCAGGAGTTGTGGTTGCAGAATGAACTATGATAATGCCACTGCATTCTAGCCAGGGTAACAGAATAACACTGTCTCAAAAAAAAAAGAGAGAGAGAGATTGCTGTCTCTGGAATCAGATTGCCACAATTTAAACGCCAGATTCAGTTCATCACTTACTATGTAGGTGACCTTGGGGAAGTTCCTTAAATTCTCTGTGTCTTTCTCACCTGGAAGATGGAAAAATAGTACCTATTTCATAGGGATTTTTAAATTGCAAATGAGAATATATGCATGTATAAATATATATATATGCACATAGAGAAAGAGAGCTTAAATATTATGCCTACCATTAGTAAGTACTCAGTAGTTAATATTATTGCAATTATACTTATTACTCAGGAGTCCCTGGGTCTGTCTTCCTGCCAGACCATCCACCCCAGCCAGCGTCATGATGATGCCAGGGCCTCCCCCCAGGCTCAGCATGTCGTAGCCATTTGGTAAATGTTTACTGAATTGAATTATCAAATTTGTTTAAGGTTAAACTGCTAGGATAGTTTAGTAATATCTTCCCAAGTTCTTTAGTCTTTATTTTTATATTACTATGAAAATTAATGGCTCTCACTTCTATGATTTGCTACAGATGCATGAATTATTTAATTTTTACAGCAATTTTGAGGCATGGGTTTTTAATTATATAGATGCGAGGCAATTGAGTCTCAGAGAAGAGACTTGCAGCTAGCAAAAGGGAGAAAAAGTTCAAAGCCAATTTCTTACCTGTGAATCTCCTGTAAAATAAAGTGTTCACTTATGTTTATGACAGTGGAAATGTCTTTTAATTCATTGGGAAGGGGCATTTTATAAAATCATATAACGGGTCACATCTCATAGCTTTGTCACAATGAGCAGCTTCCCCATGGACGCCTCCCTGACTCCTGACCTCACAATTTCCAGTCAGCTTTGAGGATAGGGTTTATCGGATTTGGAATTTGACAAAAGGGGCGCAAAACATTCCATCAACTTTCCTTGTTTATAGTAAGGCCTACATTAAAAGAAAGTTTGGACTATGAATAAATAGCATTTGTTTTATCCTTTTAATTACCTTTTGGCAGTCAGGCTCACAACACACATGGATGTTCACAGGCAAATTCCAATTGCTGTCGTGTTGCCCCAAACACCTTCAGGAGAACCTGCAGATGCAACAGCCCTTCACTGCTACTGACTGCAGGTGGGAGGTGCTTCCCGCCACCCCACAAAGGTGCCTTCACTGACAGATTTATCATAGAAAGGCAAACAGGTCACCAGATAATTGTAGCAGTTACTCTCCATAATCATAGACGAAAGAATGATTTCTAAAAGTGTTCCAGCTGGGCGAAGTGGCTCACGCCTAGAATCTTAGCACTCTGGGAGGCCAAAATAGGCAGATGGCTTGAGCTCAGGAGTTGGAGACTGGCCTGAGCAAGAGCGAGACCCTGTCTCTACTAAATATAAAACAATAAAATAAAATAAAATAAATGAAATAGAACAAAAAACCTAGGGCATCGTGCTGTTGCCTATAGTCCCAGCTACTTAGGAGGCTGAAGCACACGTGAGCCCAAGAGTATGAGGTTGCTGTGAGCTGTGACACCACAGCACTCGACCCCGAGCCACAGAGAAGCTGTCAATAAATAAATAAATAAATAAATAAATAAATAAAAGTTTTCCAGAGGAAGCAGCTCAACTATTCCTGAACAGTATGGGAAGTCTTACGGCATGGAATCCTAAGGATTACCTTTCCCTGAGGAGTTAACTTGCACTTTTTTTTTTTTTTTTGAGACATAGTCTCACTTTGTCACTTTTAGTAGAGTGTCTTGGCATCACAGCTCACAGTAACCTCAAACTCTTGGACTTGAGCAATTCTCTTGCCTCAGTCTCCCAAGGAGCTGGGATACAGGCACCTGCTATTTTTTGTTATTGTTATTGTAGCTGTCATTGTTTGGCAGGCTTGGGCCGGGTTCAAACCTGCCAGCCCCAGTGTGTGTGGCCAGTGCCCTAACCACTGAGCACAGGCGCCAAGCCTAACTTGCCTTTTTTTGAGAAACCTGGGCTGCTCTATTTCCTTCCCCTGCCTCCACATTTATGTGGAGAAGAAGACCATATTTTTAAGAACACATGAGAGTCCTCTCACCTAGGGAGCACATTAAGAGTCTCTCTGAATATTTCTTTAGGTCTTCGATTCCTCTGTGCATTTATGAAAACCCTCAAATTTTTCCCCCCAGATAAGGAAATAATATGAAATATTCCCATGTTGTAAGCTGCTTTTCTACCTTAAAAATGTGTAAGGATGTTGTACCTTATCAATACATATAATTCTGTAACACTATTAATAACTAAATAGTATTGAATTATATAGATTTGGAGTAATTTATTTACTCCCCTGGGGGTTTGAAAAGGGTTTTATTTTGTTGTTGTTGTTGTTGTTGTTGTTGTTTGCATTTTTAAATTATTACAAATGATGTACAGTGAAGTCTTTTCCAATGAAATTCAGTAGATAGCCATGAAAATAAAAGAACCCATGAATGTCATTATGAAATATTTTCATTTTTGATAAATGCTTTGATGTATTTGATTAATGTTCAGAAAAGAGATACAATTACTTTTTGAACACATTATTTTTGCTCAACTTACATGTAAAGAAACCTGTAGGAAAAACTGATTGTAGTTGTATAATATGCCATTTATAAGTAATGTTCCAACTGATTCATTCATCAGCTGTATGTTTGGGGCAGCAAGGGAGGGGAAAGAATAAGCAGCGAAGGAATTAATAAGCTTGTTTTTATAAGGAAAATAACATTGAACATTCATTAGTCACCTCTTATATGTCAGAGACTATAGGCAGGAGGTAGAAAAATGAGAAAGACACACTCAAGATCCCTCACTGTAATAAGCGCAACACTGGAAACAAGCAATTACAACACCAGAACAAAGAAGCTTAGAGAACAGTATCTGCTACCTTCACCCTAGCCCTCTCAAAAACCAACGCTGTGCCCCCTCTTTGCCTGCCTATGCAGCTGGCCAAACCCACAACTAAGCAGAAGTAGCCGTCAGCCTGGAGTGCCCCTTCGCTCTTCTCCTGATTGTAAACAACGTGTCATACGCTCTCGTTGGCTCTTAAATCTTCAATGTCCCCATTTTCAACCCTTTACACTCAGATGGTGACCTTACTTTATGTTTCACGGAGAACATCAAGAGAGAACATCCACCTGCTCCTGCCCTCACTTCTGTCCCCCACCTGCATCTGTCCCTACAGGGTCCTTCCTTCCTTCTTCCCTCCCTCCCTCTGTCTGCTCCTTCCTTCCCTCTTCCCTTC
The DNA here is from genome assembly GCA_963574355.1 of Loris lydekkerianus. Classification (NCBI taxonomy): domain Eukaryota; kingdom Metazoa; phylum Chordata; class Mammalia; order Primates; family Lorisidae; genus Loris; species Loris lydekkerianus. The sequence goes on along the minus strand of CAUYPK010104538.1, from coordinate 19,982 downwards.
TCTCCCTCCCTCCCTCCCTTTCTCAGGGTAGATGGGCTCCTCCTCTGTCTGCCTAATCCCAACCCCTCTGGACCACTCAAGAACTCTCTTCTCCCAATTCCTTCCTTCCTTCCTCTCCCCTCTCCTGGGTCATGAGTTTTAGGTCTATTCCCTAGATCATTTCCATTAGCCTAGAAATGCGCTGTCACATTTTCCATTTTATTTAAACAAAACAAAACAAACACGTCTCCTTTGATTCCAAGCCCTCTTTAGTAAAATCACTCCTTTCTTTTGCTATTCTTTACAACGAAACTGCTCCATAGAATTACACTGTTCTCACTTCCTCTTTTCTCTTCTCTGAATTCCACTCTAATCCTCACTACAGAATGCAAACAGCTCATTGCCAAACTCCATGGTCATTTCTCAAATTTCATCTTATTCATCCCGTCAGCAGCATTTGACATGCTTGGTTTCTTCTTCCTGTTTTTTTAAGTAACAGCTTTATTGAGATGTCATTCGTCACTGTGAAATTCACCCATCAAAGTTACAATTCGTCAGTCTTTGGTGTAGTGTTGTGCAGTCAGCATCACTTCTGTCTATAAGAAGAAGCCCTGTGCTCATTCGTAGTTACTTCCCGCCACACGTTCCCTGGTAGCCACTCATCTCCTCTCTGGTCTATCCACTTGCGTGCTCTGGACATTTCATATGAATGGAGTCATACATGTTTTTTTTTTTTATTCTGCTTTCTTTCACTTAGCATAATGTTCTCAAGATTCGTATATGTTATATCATATATCCCTACTTCATTCTTTTTTATGACTGCAATTATGCCATGGGGTAGATACACCACATTTTGCTTATCCACACATATCTATCACAAGTGATGGGCATTTGAGTTGTTTCTACTTTTGACTGATATGAAGACATATTCCAGGAACATTCCTGTAAAAGTCTTCATGGGGACGGGTTTCTCGACCTGCTGGCTCAAAGTAGCTGTGCTCCTTGTTGAGACACGTCCCTTGGCCATTCAGGGTACTTACTCTGTTGGTGCTCCCTCTACCTCACTTGCACTCTCAGGCTCCCTAACTGGGTCTTCTCTCTCTAACTTTGAAACCTTGAAGCGTTCTGCAAATCAGTTCTTAGTCCCCTTCCCTTTTCTATCTAGCTTCATCCCTCCATGATGACTTTCAATCACTTGGTGTTACAAGGCCATCTACATAAGGATGGCTCCCAGATTTATATATTTGTTCAGGCCTCTCAACCCTGACTCCATCTCCCCACCTGGCTGTCCTATGGGCATCTCAGCCTTAGCTTGTCCAAAGCTAAACTCCCAATTTCCTGTCCACAGCCTGCACCCCTGCCATCTTTCCCAACTCTGTAATGGCAGTGCCAGCCTCTCAATGCTCAGGCCAACCTTGCAGTCCTCCTTGACCGCCCCACATGTCCTATCCAAACCATCAGCACATCCTGCCAGCTCCACCTTTATACGTCCACAAGCTCGTCTCTTCTCACCACCTTTCTCGTCAAAGCCAACAGCATCTCAGTTACCTCCCTGCAGGGCCTCTTCTACATTCACTATCCTTGCCACAGGAGGGGTCCTTTAAAAATGAAAGTTAGATCACCCCTCTGTTCAGCATCTACCACAAGTTTTCTGTTTCCTTCAGAGTAAAAGCCAAAATGTCTAGTGTCATTCAGTCTCCAGGATCTGGGCCTCCTGTGGCTCAGCTACCCCCTCTGCTGCCTCTTTGTTCTCACTCATCCAGCTCCAGCTGCAGAGGGCTCCTTGCTGGTCCCCAAACTCATGCATCATGCTTCCTTCTTAACACCTTTGCCCTGCTCTTCCGCCAGGAAAGCCTCTCCCCAGACGTCCTCCTGGGACATTCCTTTCTTTTTTCTTTTCTTTTTTTTTTTTTTTTTTTCTTTCTTTCTTCTTTTTTTTGAGACAGAGCCTCACTTTGTTAAAGCCCTTGGTAGAGTGCTATGGCATCACAGCTCACAGCAGCCTCAAATTCTTGGGCTTGAGTGATTCTCTTGCCTCAGCCTCCCAAGTAGCTGGAACTACAGGTACCTGCCACCACACCCGGTTAGTTTTTCTATTCTTAGTAGAGACAGGGTCTTGCTCTTGCTCAGGCTGGTCTCAAATTCCTGACTTCAAGCAGTGCACCCGCAACGGCCATCCAGAATGCTAGGATTACAGGCATGAGCCATCACACCCAGCCAGAATTTGTTTTTTGACTTTTGAAATTCATTCACAGTTTAATTATGATGATGATCCTAGTTTTATTGTAGGTATATATCTATCTCCTTATGCATTTTATTTGCTAACTGGGCTCGTATTTTATATCATAACGAAAGTATTTTATGGTCTCATTAAAAACTTGGGAGAGGTGTGGTGGCACATGCCTGTTGTCCCGGCTACTTGGGAGGCTTGGGTGGGAGGATTTATTGAGCCCAGGAGTTGAGGCTGCAGTGAGCTCTGATCACACCACTGACCTCCAGCATGGGTAACAGAGTGAGACCTTATCACTAAAAAAGAAACAAAAAACTTTTTAGATATTGTAATGGCTGAATAACCCTTCATCATAATTTACCTATTATAGTAATTTGGCTATTTAGAATCCTTACATTCTTGCTCTGTTATAAATAACATAAAAAATGTGATAGACATAGCTTTTGTCTAGTTTTATCCTCGAATCTGACTTTTTCCTAAGGCTATATTGCTAGAATGGTCCAGCCAGTGCCAGGGAGGTAAGTTTAAAGAAATGAAGGTTTTAACTACTAATACAGAGAAACAAAAAGAGTGAGAGAGAGAGAGAGAGAGAGAGAGAGAGAGAGAGAGAGAGAAATGGGTTGTATTATGAAAGGTAGTATGACTTTCATCTAGAAATTCCATTCCTTCTTGTAATTCTCACATTTAACATGTAACCAAATATATAGACTAGAGGTGGAAACATAGTAACTAAGGCTTATCTCCGTTCTAACTGTCACTTTGCCCCTAACTCACCGGGACAAATAACTCAAACTCTTTGTGTATCCTCATCTTTGAAATGACGATAATAATAGTTCCTGACTCCTGGGATGGTTGAGAGAATTAAAGGGATTGGTTTAGGTAAATCTCTTAGAACTGTGCCTGGCCCAGAATAAGTATGCACTAGATGTTTATTCATAACCGCAGCAGCACACGGATTTGGAAGAACATTTTCGAATTTTACTTTCTCAAAGGACATTCTTTTGTTTCGACTCCCCTGACATCTTAAACACTAAACTACCTCAAAACGCTACAGTTAGAACGACTGCAAACCTGCAAACACATGCATGGAATGTGCTCTTCCTAAGATTCCCAGAATTGTTTGTATTTTAGTTGTGCACATAAATCGCACAGCATGTACCTGGATCTTTATCTGAAAGAGCCCGTGGCAGAATTCTTATGAGTGAAGTATTTTTCATAGATGGTCTACAGGATTTTATCGTTTTTTTCAAGTACAAAAGTTATGAGATAACTAAAGAAATGAAGAAATAACTGAAGAAGCAAAGTGCAGTGCGAACTCGTGGACATCAGTTATAACTCCACGGAAAGCGAAAGCTGATCACCCCAGTCTGTACACCAAACCCCTGGTTGTTTTGTAGCCACAGGCAGGTTATGAGGGGGGCTGGACTCATCTGCCCTGCACAGTCACTCCACCTGTTACAGTTGGGGCTTTTGACCCTGTTTGGAGACCCTGCCCAGCAGAGCTTACCTGAACCTGGTGGAGCCGGTAGTGACTCTTGCCTAGACAAGGCAGACCTGATGGCCTCCTTGGCCCACTTCTGCTAAATTCATAGTTCATCTTGGTCCAATTAAGTCTTAATGTGCTGGAGCCACAAAGGGAAGACAGAACCAGAGGAGCAGGAAGAGATGTGTCGCCTCGGTAGACTTCTCCCTACTTGTCCCTGTAAAGCAGGACTTCATTCAGGACCACTGATAACTTCAAACCGTACACCCTGTTTAAGGCAGGCTGTCCTGTGCATTGTAGAATGTTCATCACCTGCCTGGCCTCTGGTCCACCCTCCACCCCTGATTCCAGCAGCACACACTTGTCTCCGGGGTGACGCATCTCTGACGAAATCAGCTCTGGATAACACACTGTGACAACACGCCCACCTGTATCCCCCGCCTTGGCTGACGGTTGTGAGACACTCCTCCTCAGAGAGTTTCAGTGATGAGAAGACACTGTGCGTGCCACCTTCAGTTTAATGTCTAAAATTGTTTTTAAGACACTAGATTTTAATTCAACACTACACTATGTGGGCTCTGACCAGGATACTCCGAAGCATACACATAAAACGATTCCCTTTACCTATATTATAAGGCCGGGAATATTATAAATTTATTTTGGCTCAAATCATGAATTTCTAAAGAGCTCAGTTCCAGTTAAAGTAATGAAAATGTTTTTTTCTTTTTCCTCCTTTACTATATGTGAACTAAAATTAATTACATCAGTGAGACAGCGGGTTTTAAAATTTTATCATGTTATCTTCGTTTTTTCCAATAGTCATTTCTATAGTGAAGATGTAGTCTCCAAGGTACATCTTCAAGAAGACCATATTGCCAGGCACAGGGGCTCACGCCTCTAATCCTAACAGTCTGGGAGGCCAAGGTGGATAGATTGCCTGAGCTCATGAGTTTAAGACCAGCCTAAGCAAGAGCAAGACCCCCGTCTGTACTAAAAAAAATAGAAAAACTACCCAGCTACTCAGGAGGCTGAGGAAAGAGAATCACCTACACCCAAGAGCTAGAGGTTGCTGTGAGCTGTGACGCCACGGCACTCTACCGAGGATGACAAAATGAGACTCTGTCTCTAAAAAAAAAAAAAAAAAGAAAAGAAAAAATAGCCAGGTGTGGTGGTGAGCACCTGTAGTCCCAAGGCAAGAGGATTTCTTGAGTCCAGGAGTTTGAGGTTGCTGTGAGCTATGATGCCAGGGTATTCAAACCCAGGGCTACTGAGGGAGACTCTGTCTCAGCCAAAAAAAAACAAACAAAAACAGAGATATCATTAGTCATCTTTGAAAACCTTCACTCCTTTTGAAATAATGCATGTATTTTTCATAGTCATCTGAGAGTTACTGTGCTACTTCCCTCCCCCGCAATTCTGATCTTCCATAAACTACATGTGGTATTTTCACGAGCTCTTTTGTTATTTATATATCAAAGTACTACTGTATTCAAGGTACTACTCTGACATATAAATGACAAGTTTACATGTTAAAGTTCATGGTTAATGACAATCATGCCCATGTTATTTCTATAGAAATTGTATCATCACAAAAATACTCTAAGACACAGTGTAGGAGATGCCATTGCTGGTGCCTGAGTTCTGAGTGATTGCATTAGAAAGGCTATTTTAATAGCACCAGGGAGATGGAATAAGCAGCAAATGACCTTTTTTCCTTAGAATTTTTCACCTTTGTATAAGTTTGGAGTTCAACAATTTATCGCTGAACCTAAAACATCGTCTCCTGGTTTTAATGCCACAAAATGTTGTCAAACAACTACTCTTGTGTTTGCTTTAATGTTGAGAGAGAACTAAGTCTCATGGGAGATTTTTAGCTAATTGGTTTGAAATCTTATTGTTTTCTCAGTGCTTTAATTGATTTTTTAATCTCTATTCTTACGAAAAATAATTACATTCAAAAGGAAACCCTTTATGAAATATATAATAGCATATGCAAATTTGTACTTGTCATGTTCTCTTACTATTTATCTTAGTATTTCTTTTTAAAAAGTAATGTTGGCATTATTATTTATTTATTTATTTTTTTTGAGACCAAGTTTCATTCTGTCACCCTGGATAGAGTGCTATGGCATCACAACTCACAGCAACTTCAAACTCTTGGGCTCAAGTGATCCTCTTGCCTCCGTCTCCCACGTAGCTGGGACTACAGGAATGTGTCACGTTAGAAGAGATAGTGTCTCACTCTTGCTTGGGCTGGTCTCAAACACCTGAACTTAAACAATCCTCCTGCCTCAGCCTTTCAGAGTGCTAGGATTATAGGTGTGAGCCACTGTGCCCAGCCAATGTTGGCGTTCTTGAGAATTTCTAAGAGAGTAAGTTGTGAGTTTTCTCAACACACACAAAGAAAGTATAGGAGCTAATGCATGCGCTGGTGAGTTGACTTTCACCACTCCATAGTGTATACATAGTTCAAAACATGTATCTGATATATACAATTTTTGTCATCAAAAAAGTAATCTTGGCAAATATTATGGACTAGAAATGTTTTTGTAAGTTCAAAAATTTTCAAATGTTTCCTTGCTTTCCTTGATTTTCATGAGCTTAACAAACGCTTTTCAGAGAAATGCCATGAACAATTGACAGTCATTGGATTTGGGGACATTTTATATAACAACAGGAGTGATAAAAGCTAGCATTTATTGAGTGATCACTTTGCTCTGTGTTACATGTAACTTATATTATACAAATAATGTTTGTATATTTTGTTTCCACTATTTGACATTAATTTTTAATTGTTATTATTTTTAACTGACAAATCATAATTGTATGTTTATTCACATATTATTTTTTATGTAATCCTCACGGAGGCGTGAATTTATTCAGTATTGATGTTAATAATTGTTCCCACATCACTTTTTTAATTGTCTATTATACTGGCCTCTAGGACAGTACCTTGAGGCTATTTTGTAGTTGAAAGTGTGTTCTGATAATATTTATTTATTAATAGATCCAAAACATTCCTAGCCTTTATGTTTTAAAAAATGTTAAAAATAATAAGAAGGAGAGAGGGAAAAAGAACAAAAAGGAGAAATAAGAAGAGGAGGAGGCTCTAATCTCTCTCTGGAGATCTAGTTGAGGCCATATAACCCAGAAACATGAGACAACCAAGGTTAAGGTATCAGACAACATGCAATCAGGGGTAAGCGACGTGGGTGATGTGTTGCAGGGATTCCAAGCTGGGAAAGGTCAGGAAGACCTGAGATTAGGGAAATTCCAGGGGCAACGGAATTATCTCAGCCCCTTGGGATGTTGGGGGAGGTTTGCTCATAGGCAGTTGGTGAGTGGCCAGTGATGAACAGATGATATTCTGGGTGTGAGGACAAGCCTGGGGAAAGTCCTAGAGAGAAGGGGAATCTTCCAGTGGAACAAACACAAGGGATCGAAGCATTTGGAATTTTCCCTGCAATTCTGACACCATGTTTTTTATACCTAAAAATATTAAAGAATATTGATCGTATTCATATTTTTTCTGATCTAAAATAAAAGAGCATGAGGGAGGAGTAGAACTTCACAGGTAGTCTGAAAAATCAGTACATCCTGTATTCTTTGGGACACCTGTGTGTTGCCAATGCTTCCAGAGATGTAGGAGAACTAAAAAGATTGTGTTTTCCCTGTTTATTACCTTGACCAAAAATTTAGTAGACCATATTTAGCCTTACAAAAGAGAATCACAGTAGAAGCCGGCAGCAAACTCATGTATTTTGCATTGGTTGTAAATATTTCTGGTCACTTTTCTGACATTTTCTGACATTGACATTCTTTATTTCGATGGTTCTCAGGCTTTTTTCCCCCTGCCCTTCTCCAACTATTTTTTCCCTTCGCTCCCGGTTGCCAGTCTGATAAACACCCATCATTTCTCATTTATAGAGAATGGTTATTCTAAAGAGGGGTAGACCAGGGGGAGATTTGTGTCAGAATCCCAGAGAAGGGTCTGGGCTATATAGGGTTTGAAAGTTCCCCTTGGCAATATTAGTATCTCCCCAACCTGTGCCCTTTGCTATATAATGATTGTTATATATATTGTAAATTCTGTGCCAAGCTTGATATTTTCTGGGCTGTTATTAATGCATTGGATAATTAGTAAATTGGAATGAGTTATCTTTTTTCCAAAAACTTAATTTAAAACACTTTTAAATTTGTCTTTTTTTCTTTCTCTTTTTTAAAAAAATTGTTATTTTCTAGATCCCGAAGTCCAGGAGCGAGGGGTCTATTCAGGCCCACAGGGTACCACCACCAGACCTATCCGACAGCATTCCTCGGGTCAGCCTGTGGCTACGTCGTAGAAAACCCTGCTCGGAAGATGTGACCTCAGCAGAGGATGCAAGTGGTGCCCAGCTGGCATTCAGGTTGGCGTGTTCTCTTTGCCTATACACTGCATGTTGAATTATCCACTCGGATGTACATACAGGCCCACAGTGAGGTATGAATGTCTGCCTATAATACCTGCCCCTGGAGTCAATAGGGTATAAATCAGTAATCGTTCTTATCACAGAAGCGTTCTCAGTTTTTTGTTTTCTGGATTGAAACATGTTAATTAATCAATAAGACTATTCTGGGCTCACAGTTCAAGAGTTATTTATATAGTTAGGTATTTATTGACTTGTTTGTTTGTTTGTTGAGATAGAGTCTTGCTCTGTCACCCTGGATCGAATGCTACGGGGTCATAGCTCACAGCAACCTCAAACTCTTGGGTTCAAGCGATCCTGTTGCCTCAGCCTCCTGAGTAGCTGAGACTACAGGCACCCCCACAATGCCCCACTAGTTTTTCTATTTTTAGGGAAGCTGGGGTCTTGCTCTTCCTCAGGCTGGTCTCAAACTTCTAAGCTCAAGGAATCCACACTCCTCAGCCTCCCAAAGTTCTAGGATTCCAGGTGTGTGTGAGTCACTCCACCCAGCCATAAAGAGTTATTTAAACAGTTATTCTTTAGATACCTTTCCACAGGATGTTCAATAGAAAATATTATCTGCTGTTTAAAGTGGAGATCAGAGTTGTCCAAGAGCCAACTCGCACAAACTAATTTAAATCAGTAAGTAGAGAAACAATGTAATTAAAGAGCTTGCCACTTTGGACTGCCTTATAGAAGACATGGAATTTGAGCTGGATTAAAAAGATGAAGATAATTTAGGTGGGAAAGATGACAAGGGCAACGTCAATAGGTCCAATTAGGAGGCATAAGGGGCATTTTGGAAAGAGTGAACTGGAATTAGTTGGAGGTAAGGCTGGGAAAGGTAGAAGCTCTTGAAGGCCTGGCTCAAGCATTTTTGCATTCCTTTTCATTCATTGAACAAACCAGCAGTTCATCTCCTTCCAGGAACTACTTTAAGACAGGCAATGCGGCAGTGAACAGAGCCAGTCAGGCCGCTGTTGAGGAGCCTTACATCTAAAGGAAAGCAATAACGAGACACAATAGAAAAGGCCTGTGAGGAAGAGGATTTCAGCTCTGATCAAGGAGGGCCATTAAGACACTGTCACAGGTTAATGTAACAGACTGGGAAGACCATTGTAGTTTGGGTCGCCAAGTAAGGCTTAATCTGACACCAGAAGGGGAGGAGTTTGGGAAGATCAAGGGAAGAGCATTTGAGGCAAAGGCTATAACAAATGCAAAAGAACCGGCTGGGCGCCTGTGGCTCAAGTGGCTAAGGCGCCAGCCACGTACACCTGAGCTGGTGGGTTCAAATCCAGCCCGGGCCCGCCAAACAACAATGACAGCTGCAACCAAAAAATAGCCAGGCATTGTGGCGGGCGCCTGTGGTCCCAGCTACTTGGGAGGTGGAGACAGGAGACTGGCTTGAGCCCAGGAGTTGGAGGTTGCTGTGAGCTGTGATGCTATGGCACTCTACTCAGGGTGACAGCTTGAGGCTCTGTCTCAAAAAAAAAAAAAAAAAAAGCAAAAGAACCTCAGTAGGAGAAGCTTGGTTTCATCCTGGAGGTAACAGTAGGCCAGTGAAAGTTTGAGCTCTTTAGCGGAGGGTGCTAATGGGGAATTGGTATGTTAGGGAAATCAGGGTGCAGTTTAGATGGAGGAGGGAAAGTTTGGAGGCAGTTATAGTGTTGGTTTCTTCAACAGGTGTTAATCTTTATTGAGATCTAGTTATGTGGTATTTACTGGAGAGACCTAAGTCCTGCTCTTAGGGAGACAGAAGAAAAGTGAATGAAAATTTAATAATAATCTTGAAAGACATACTTACTAGGTGCTTATTATGTACCAGACACTGTGAAATGGGCTGGTGATAAAATCTTAAATAAGATTCAGATGCTTCTCTTGAGAAACGTGAAATAAAACTCATAGGACCACAAGGATGGAGGAAGGACACAGGACTGAGGGGGGAGGGGAAGGGGAGAGCAGGTTTCCAAGAGAGCAGGACTTCTGAACTCAGGTCAGTAAGGTAAGTAGAAGTTTATCAGGCAAAGAAATAGAGATAAGGCTGCACATGGAAGTTAAAATACATGCAAGGACATTCAGGGCAGTGAGGACAAAGTGGAGGAGAACTGCAGGTGCAGGCCAGGTTCAGAACCATCTGGATTCTAGAATGTAAAATGTAGGGAAAGGGAAAGGTGGGTTAGGAGACCAAATAGGTCACGTCAGGAAAAACTATATCCCATATTAAGGAGTTCTGATTTTCTCTTGAAAGGAATGGGGAGTAATTGCAGAAATAAAAGAAAATTATATATATGATATATATTATATATATAAAATATATCTAAGCCCTCACAGAAGCTGTGTGGGAAAATGATACAAACTGACTTGTATAAACAGACAACCATGTGGAAGGAAAAATTAAAGGGAAGAGTAACAGGTACTGGGAGCCCAGCATGGAGGCTGTTGGGGTAATTCAGTGCAAAGTCAGAGCCTCCGTGGAGACCTTGTTGGTTACTGAAAATGAGGAGACAGGGGTAAGTCTTTGTCCCTTCAAGGAGTATGAGGGACGAGGCTATTGCTTACAGGAGGACTTAGTCCAGAAAGGACTGGAGTTATTTTTTTTTAAAGCCTTTCAATTTTTATTTTAAAGCTTCGTTTTCTGTTTTAGTTTGCTGAGTTTATGCTTGTGTCTTTAACACGTTTACGTTTTCTGTTTCTCGATAAGGAAAGCATGCTTGACCCTGTCAGGAACACCCTTAGCATGCATGGATCCCTTATAGGCCCTGCTGACAGGTTTTTTTGTTTTAGACAATCTCGTAAAAACTTGAGATCTCGCAGCACGCACCCCTCAAAGTCTGCCTGGGCACACACCACATGCAGATTTTGGTGCCTTCCCAACATTCTTGGTATAATGGTAAACAATTCTATTACCAGGGGTTTGGGACGGCATAGTTTCGTTAGAGGCTGTATTGTAGGAAAGCCAATGACAGTATATTGAACACTGCCCCTTTCTCAGAGCCTCTAGACAGCTTCCTGGAAGTGGAAAAAGAAAGCAATGGTGAGTTCAAAGGTCAAATGTGACTGCAAGACAGGAAGTTGCATCAGAACTGGTGACGTGGTGCAGAAAGTGCCTCTGTGTTGTCTGAAAGTCAGGATTGCAGTTTTTTAAGGTTTATTTTGTCTCACTTGGAGTGTTACAATATTTTAATGAACTGCGTGTAGGCAGGTTTATATGCTTAATGAGCAAAGCCAGTAGAGAGGAAGAAGCTGATGTTGCAAGCCCAGAGAGAACAGAACAAGGACCTCTAGGAGGGAATCCGAAGACCAGCTGGCAGCACCTCATGCAAGGCAGATTGGGCCGAGCACATCCACAAGGACACCCTTCACATTGCGCTCTGTGAACAAACAGTGCTGGGCAGTGCACCATCTGCACAGCAGAGGGGGAAGATCCTGAGCAGTTGGGGTATCAGCCTTGGCCAACGAGGAAAAGTTGAGAAAAGAATAAGGGACAAAACACTAGGTCTTTAAAAAGTTTTCTTCTCCAGTTTAAAAACCAGGGTCAAGTGGGTAGGTGACAAGAGCTGGTGTAGATATTATCTTACCAAACTACTTTGTAAAGAATTATGTCAAGAATGCCTTAAATGGAATAATGAAAAATTCAGGTGTTTGTTGTTCATATTATTTTATTCATCTAATCAGAAAATGAAGGAAAAAAAGTTCCTTACTTCTAAAAGTAACAAGAAAAGAACTTTTTGCCAGGAAGGCTATGTTAACCAGTATGATGAAAATGTGTCAAACGGTCTATGAAACCAGTGTATGGTGCCCCACGATCACATTAATGTACACAGCTATGATTTAATAATAATAATAAAAGAACTTTCTGTTTTGGAGAATGAATTTGTATTTCTGAGATACAAATCAAGAAGCGAGATTATGGAGGGAAGGCACGGCTAACCGGCTAACCGGTGCTCTAGCTACTGTTTCTTCCTCTGGTTAGAATGTTATAGACTCAGTTAAAATACACATTTGTCATCTACTTCGAAGGCTGAGGCAGGAGGATTGCTTGACCCAAGGGCTTTGAGGTTGCAGTGAACTTGGTAGCACCCATGCACTCTAGCACATGTGACAGAAGGAGACCCTATCTCAAAAAAAAAAAAAAAGTGATATTTACAAATTTCTTACATGCAGTTTTTTAAAGTACAGCCAAGCAACCTTAAAAGTTTAGATTGTACAACATCATCTGTCTTATACCTTTCTACCCACCATCCACAGAAACTTTTTCTTTTTTTTTTTTTCCACAGAAACTTTTTCAACTTCCTGTCTCTATTCATAGATTTATTGTACACATATCTGCAAAGAGATTTTTGCTTTTTACCTTTAATTTACCTTCTTGTATATTATAAGACAAAATATCAAAAGACAATTGGATATACTTAAAATAATGCAACTGAAAATGAATTTTAAACCCTTATATATCTTTGAAGTAATAAAATACGTATAATGCCAATTTTCCTTGCAAAAATGAAATTAGGAAGATGTTTTTCTTGGCAGTTACTTGCCAAAACAAGTTATTAGCTATTGAACAAAATACACACAACCATTACTTTCTCTAGATCTTCTCCTTAACAATTTCCTATTTGCCCCAATCTTAAATACAAAGGTTGGCAATATGTTTTGAGTACATGTTTATGTCCCTGGTCTTGGATCCAATATATGCTGAGGCTTCCCAGTATTTTCAAGTAATTGCCAAATAGCATTGAAGCTGGACTTTTCCTAATCCTGAGATTTTTTTCTTGCTCTTTGAAAAAGACAAAAACAATCAGTCAGCAAAATCTTTTTTTGTTTGGCCTATAACCTGGTAAGTCTGATATATTTTGCAAGCAAATAAAAAACAAAAAAAAAACAAAAAAAAAAACATTCTGTTGGCAATCAGGGTAGCACGCATATACATAAGAGTTTGATTTTCAGCAGAATTAGCACCTTGATTAACAGCATCAATAAAACCAACAAAGAACCTTTATGTACTGAGATTTTCTGTGATTTTTCAACAATGAGGTAAAGGTTGATTTCAGTGGCTTTTGAGAAGAGAAGCAATTTGGGATCATTAACAGTCTTTTTTGGATAACTTTACATTGTATGGGTTTAGATGTTGTTGCAGTATTTTTTTTTTTTTCCAGACTGACTCACTTCATCTTTTTTTTTTTTTTTTCCTAGTTTTAAATCTTACACATAGTCCCACTGCTTCTTGAGATGTAATGGAAATACGAATTATTATAAGCCAGTGTTCATTTATTTCTTTATTATTCAGATAGTGTTAGTAAAAATAAAAGCTTAAAGAGATGACACATTTTAAACTGTGACAGTTTGAGAGTCCAAAAAAAGAGTTGGATATCCTTTATTACTTGTTGGCTGATTTCTGCCTTGGAATATTATTCAGATTAATAACTTACTTGTTCTACAAATGTTTAAAATTGGCACTGAGGATGACAAACAACAGTCATTTTTCTAATCTTTATAGAATCTTTCTGTCACAATTAGAATGGCTTCAAGAGAAAAGCTGAAGAATGTACATCTCTTGACCATGATGGGGTCTTCTTCATAAATTCTTTTTCTTTTTCTTTCTTTTTTTTTTTCCAGAGGAGAAAAATGTATGGAATATTTGATTATTTGCATCCTCTTAAATTCCAATAAGGAATAAAAATTACCAAATGATTACATTTAAAACTCAGATGGGAATTTCTTTTTTTTTTTTTTTTACATTCCACATTTACTAAGTTTCACACATAAATTCTTTTTCTAAGCCAATAAGATTCAGAGTTTTTCCCACACTTTTTTCTAGAGTTTTTATCATTTCATGTCTTAGATTTAAATCTTTTATTCATTGTTAGCTAATTTTTGGAAGTGGCAAGAGGTGTGGGTCCAGTTTTATCCTTTTACATGTGGCTAACCACTTCTCCCAGAACCACGTATTAAATAGAAATTCTATCCCCCAGTATATGGTTTTGTTTGCTTTATCAATGATGGCAATATGAGGCTGGTTTCATCTTTGGTTATCTGTTCTGTTCCATAGTTCCACATCTCTATTTTTATGCCAATCCCATGATGATTTCATCACTATAGGCTTGTAGTATAACCTGAAGTTTGATAATGTGATGGCTCCAGATTTGTTCTTATTTCATAGATTGTGCTGGCTATTAGGGTTTTTTTCCAGTTCCATGTGAAATGTAGGCCTATTTTTTCAAGATCTCAAAGTATGACATTGGTATTTTAATAGGGATCGCATTAAATCTGTAGATTGATTTAGGTAGCTTACACATTTTAACAGTGTTGATCGTCTTTGATGCTACTGTGAAGGGTATTGAATCTTTGATTTGGTTCTCAGCTTGACTATTGTTGGTGTTGGTTTATGAAGGCTACTGATTTGTGGACTTTGATTTTATATCCTAAGACATTACTATATTTCTTGACCACTTCCAGAACTCTCGTGGTTGAGTCCTTGAGATTTTCTAGGTCTAAGATTATATCATCAGCCAAGAGTGAGAGTTTCACCTCCTCTGTCCCTGTTTGGATACCTTTTAAATCTTTCTCTTGCTTGATTGTATTAACTAGGACTTCCAGCACTATGTTGAATGGACATCCTTGCCTGGTTCTCTTTCTAAGTAGAAATGCTTTCAGTTTTTCTCCATTCTATAAGATGTTGCCTGTGGGTTTGTTGCAGGTATGTTTCTATAGGTTTAAGAAATATCTCATTTATTTCTATTTTCTTAAATGTTCTTATCAAAAAATGATGCTGAATTTTGTCAAATGCTTTTTCTGCATCTATTGGGAGGATCATATGGCCTTTGCTTTTGCTTCTGTTAATGTGGTAAGTTACATTTACGGATTTGCATGGTTGTACCAGCCTTGCATGCCTGGGATGAAGCTTACCCAGTCATGATGAATTATTTTTGTAATGTGCAACTGAATTCTGTTTGCAAAGGTTTTCTTGAGTATTTTAAATCAACATTCATTAATAATATTGGTCTGTAGTTGTTTTTTTGTCGTGTTCTTTCCTGTTTTTGGTATCAGGTTAGTATTTGCTTTGTAGAAGGAGGTGAGGTGGATTCCTTCCTTCCCAATGTTTTGGAATAGGTTCTGCAATATAGAATCGAGCTCTTTTTTTTAAGATTTGGTAGAATTCTGGCATGAAACTGTCTGGTTCAGGACTTTTATTCATTGGAAGCTTTTTTATTGTTGTTACAATTTTGGTGCTTCATATTAGTCTGTTCGTGACTTCTGCTTCCTCCTTGTGAGTCTAGGGAGGTGGTGTTCTTCCAAGACTTAGTTCATTTTCTCCACATCTGTAAATGTCTGGGCATAGAGTATTTTGTAGTATTCAGTGATGATCTTTCATATCTCTGAGGTATCCATTGCTATTTCCCCTTTTTTTGTTTCTGATTGAGCTTATTAAACATCTTTTCTATTTCCAGTTAATCTCCCAAGGGCTTATTAATTTTATTTACCTTTTCAAAGAACCAACTTTTTGTTTCTTATCGGTTTCAAGTGGTGAAATAAATTATCTTTTTCGTATTTCTAAAGCTATAATATTACTTTCAGTAGTTTTGAATTTTAGAACTTAAATAGAGAGCATGGTTAATATTTTTAGTCTTTAAAGATGTTAAATAGGATTTACTGTATTATTTTATTTGAAACCTAATATAGTTCCTTAAATGTGCAATTTTCTTATAGACCCAAAGACAATCTCTAGTTTTCTTTCATAAAGTCAAGCTAAAGACTCCCAAGACCATACATTATATAACTCCATTTATATGAAATGTCTAGAAAAGGCAAATTTATAGAAATAGAAAGTAAATTTTTGATCCTCTGGGGCTGAAATGAGAGAAACAGGGGTTAACTGTAAATGGCCTGAGGGATCTCATTTGTGGGGATAAAAAATGTCTTGAAACTGCTTTATAGTGATGATTACAACGCTTGATAAAGTCGTTACAAATCATGGAATTGTGGAAATAGGTATATTTTATGATACATATAGATTATATCTCAATAATTCTTAAAAAACTACAAATGCAAAAAAAGCTTTGGTGAGGAAGAATAAATATGCTTTCACAAGAATGTCACTTGATTGCAAATTGCTAAAATAAGACCCTCGTCATAAATAAATGCTATCTGTAGAGAAAGTTGTGTTCGTTACATTTAAAAAGAACGTGTTCCTGGGCAGTGCCTGTGGCTCAGTAGGTAGGGCACCAGGCCCCATATACCAAGGGTGGCGGGTTCAAACCCAGCCCCAGCCGAACTGCAACAAAAATATAGCCAGACATTATGGCGGGGGCCTGTAGTTCCAGCTATTGGGGAGGCTGAGGCAAGAGAATCGCCTAAGTCCAGGAGTTGAAGGTTGCTGTAAGCTGTAACACCATGGCACTCTACCAAGGGCGAAAAAATGAGACTCTGTCTCTACAAAAAAAAAAAAAAAAAAAAAAAAGAAAGAAAGAAAAGAAAAAAGAATTTGTTCCTTCATACTTTTCTTTGACTATAACAAAGCTGGTGGCATGAATAAAGGTCAGGTCCTCATGAAATGTGATTCATAAGGAGGGAGAGGAAGAGGGGGAAAAAAAGCTCTTTGTCTTCTCAACCTGGAAGAATTCCAGTTAGAGCTCACTGTTCCATAATCAGAAGTTATTGAAGTGATCCCTATTTTAGGGAGACATAGAAACAGAAGGAAAAAGCTTCAACATCTTTGGAATTTCGCACAAAAAAAAATCCTAGGGTTATTGTTGGTAAGCAGGAAAGTTAGCAATGATCAAGGTGAGCTGTGTGACTCTGGGAAAAATATCTTTGGGTCTGTCTGCAGAAGTACATGGTCTTCTTTCAAGGTACACAGTTAATGACAGTTTAGTATCTAGCTCTTACATAAAAAGACTAAGTGAACAATTAAAATGCTTTCATCTCTGTCATGTGACTTTTAAAAAGCTATCCCTATACCAGTTATTTACCTAAAGTCATATATTATATATAGCTAAAGAAAATATCTTTGCTTATGTTGTAGATGTGTTCTTAAATTGATAGATAAACAAGGAAGACTATAATAAATCCCTGGGAAACTAAGTTCTGGATGAAAGAGTTGCTTTATGCTAAAAGTACTTTCTTATCTATTTATTCCTTTTTTCAAAACTTTTTCATTGCTTGGGGAATACATTCCTCTTAAAAAATTCAAAACATCACTGATAAAGCTAATGTTCCCATTGATTCTAATTCACTCCTCTCTCCCAGGGGTAACTGCTGTTAGAGGGTTGGTTATGTGTTCTTCCTATATTTTACACAGGAAAATACCTCATACTTTTCTTTTTTTTTTAATAATGAAATTGAAAAATATTTAATTCCAGATATGCACTTATCAATGCACACAGATAACCTGCTTCTCATTCTGTCCATTACTGGTGGCAGGGGAAGGTATCAGTAAACATTATTGAAACCACATGGGAAGACTAGCATCCAAGCTCCAAAATTGCCATCACAAGTACTTGGTTGCCACAAAGACAACTAAGCACGAATGGAATGGAGCAGGAGTTAAAGTGGGAATTGGCAGACAAGATACATGTGCATAAAAGTACTTTCTTATCTATTTATTCCTTTTTTCAAAACTTTTTAATTGCTTGGGGAATACATTCCTCTTAAAAAATTCAAAACATCCCTGATAAAGCTAACGTTCCCATTGATTCTAATTCACTCCTCTCTCCCCAGGGGTAACTGCTGTTAGAGGGTTGGTTATGTGTTCTTCCTGTATTTTACACAGGAATATACCTCATACTTTTCTTCCATTTTTTCTTTTTCTTTCTTTCTTTTTTTTTTTCTTTTCTTTTCTTTTTTTTTTTTTTTTTTGAGATAGGGTCTCAACTCTGTGGCTCTGGGTACATTTCCATGGTGTCATAGCTTACAGCAACCACAGTTTCTTGGCTCAAGAGATCCTCCTGCTTCAGCCTCCTGAGCAGCTGAGACTACAGGCGCCAGCATGATACCTGGCTAGTTTGTCTTTCCTTTCTTTTTCTTTTTTTTTTCCCCCTTTTCAGTAGAAACAGGGCCCTGCTCTTTCTCAGGCTGGTCTCAAACTTCTGAGCACAATCAATCCACCCTCCTTAGCCTCCCAGAATGCTAGGATTACAGGCATAAGCCACCACACCTGGCCCTTTTCACTTAAAAAAAAAAAAAAAAAAAAAAAAAAATTTCATCTTACTAAATGTATTGTGGTGCTTCACAGACTGCTGAAAACTTCCCAGTTCCCACATTGCTTCCTCCTTGTGGTGCTCTTTCCCTTGCCTTTCTGCCCCAAACGCAGTGTCCCCCATGTCTGCCTTCCCCACCCCTGCCACCCATCTGCTTATCCCTTCCACAGCCAAGCCAGTGCCACAGAATGAAAATTTCTAAATCTGTATCTTGCATTTTTAAAAATTGAGGAGAGGGGGGTGGAGCAAGATGGGGGCCGAGTAACAGCTTCCCTGCAACTGGGCACGGTGAGTCTGGGGAGATAAGACTCCAGGCATCTCTGGCTGGTGGGATCTGCCTATAATCATCCATTTGAGAATACAGGGAGTCAACAAGGGTCTTCTGGACCCTAAGAGGAAAACAAAAACAGTGGAAAACTGGCAAGTGGTTGTGTGTGTTGGATCAACCAAATTCCGCCAGCAGCCGTAAGTACAAGCAGCAGTGAGACTGCAAACCGGAAAGGCCTTTCCTATGAACTATTTCAGTGTTTTTTGACTTGGCGCTCTGTTGAACTGCCTTGGGGAGAGCTTGAGCAGGAGTGCAGAGAACTTTGGGCATTGCCTAGGGCCCCAGACTGACCTGCTGAGACGGACGGAGCTAATAGTGTTTGGCTGTGGGCCACAGGGAGCCATTGTGAGAGAACTGCACCAGCCCTCAGGGTTGCAGAGCAAGGACTGGGAGGGAGCTAGTAACCTAGTGACTAAGCAGTCTAAAGGCGGGGACTGAGCTGCCTTACAGCCTTAACCCTCAAGGGCAGAGTGAGACCAGTTTTGGCACACTAGAGCCTCAGGCTGTTGCCCTGGGTAGAGTGCTGTGGCGTCACAGCTCATAGCAACCTCAAACTCCGGGGCTTGGTGCTGCCCAGACCTCCATAAGAGCTGCGCCGCGACCCCCGACCCGTGCCTGCTGGGCCTCTGCATGCCCTGACCAGGAACTGCGGGAGCTGCGTAACAATGCATCCTCCCTCCTGTACCCTCCCTGCCTCCACACTGGCCCACTTGTCTGGCCAGGAACTCTGGTAGGTGCGTGCTCTCTGGAGCCCTCCCTTCCTCTGCACAGAGCCCTTCTTCTGGCCAGAGACTGCTGGAGCCTTGGGCGCTCTGTGCCAAAGTCACTGGGCCCCAGGCACTCCCAGAGCCATATGCACCACCTCCCGCCCTGTTGCTGGATCCGGGTGTGTCGTACTCTGGAGATGCTTCCACAACCAGAACTCCCTGGCTGGGGCAGCCTCAGAGGAACTACACAGGGTCACTCCCTACAAAGATCCAGCAACAATAGAGTGATCCTGCTGGGATCTAATCTTGGAGAGACACCTCCCCAATCTGAGGACGGCCAGAGGTGAAAAACAACGATGAGGCGAAATCAACAGAAAAACTCTGGCAATATGAACAATCAGAGTAGATCAACTCCCCCAAGGATCAATGGGGCAGACACAGCACAAGACCCCATGCACAAACAAATAGCTGAGATGTCAGAAATCGAATTCAGAATCTGGATAGCAAATAAGATTGAATTAGAATTCTAAGCAGTAACCCAAAAGATATCTCAAGAATTCAACGAATTCAAAGACCAAATGACCAAAGATTTTGACACATGAGACAAGAAATTGCAG